>CM046065.1:23817563-23862165 GCA_025215515.1 Schistosoma japonicum
GTTAGCATTCCTGTGCACAAACATATCGTTTATTGACATACATCAAAATTCACTCTGTTCATTTTATTTTTATCATCTAGCAAGCTGATGAATCTTATCATGTTCGATGTGCGCGCCGGAGAGAATGACTGCACTGTAGAGAATTGCGTCAAACAAGCTACTGACAGAGAACATATTCAATAGAAATCTATGAGTTTATTCAATTTTTCTACTTCCAATTTTTGTGTAGATAAAAATAAGAAGACATCAAAATATATATAAAAACGTGTACTGCACACACATTCAAACTCATTCAGATGATAAGAGAGTAGACCGAGAGATTTTCACATTGAACAATCTTATCAGTTTCACCGACCTGTCTGATGAACTTCTTTTCACAAGATAGAAAACTCTCTTTTGTTTTAATTTATCTAATAAGAATGATAAAGTGAAAATGTTGTCTAGTCTACATTGAGATAATAATAATAATACTTATAATAATAATAAGAATAATAATAATACAAATCACTGGGGTGATCATTGTAGTAGGCAAACTGAAGCAGTTTACAATGAGGAATCACTGTCAATGATGTTCTAGATGTGGGTGACTTTGCCTAATCAACATTCAGAATAAATGGATGGGTGATGAACAGTTCTCAATACAATCAATTATGTGAATATATATTGATCACTAATTAAATCTCATTATCACTTATTAAACCAAAATTTTACTTACCAATTTTGATAATCAATTCCATTTGAAGAAACAAACAAGTATATTTTTACATTCTTATAGGATAGATCACATACTGTCTGTACAGCGTGTAATGTCCACATTTGTTACAACACAATATTTTACGTTTCAGATGTGTACTTCAGCACACAATCAAAAAATGCACAAATTTAGTCAATTCAAGCATTACAAATAAAAAACAAAAAGGAACCAACATGGTAGCTGACAAAACTAATGTGTCAAGTAGAACAAAGTATATGTAGTCTACAAGAATCACAGATATTCGGTAGGAAGTTAAAAGAAAACAGATATCACAATGAAAATAAATGTTAACTATTTTATTTAGAATCAACAGGTCGACTATTGATTTCGTAATTTTCAAGGATTCCACAATTTCATAAAAGTAATTCAGATAATTTCATAACCATGAACTTGTGGAATACAACAATCAGTCAAATCATGTTAGTTTACTAAATCTCTGCACTCAGTTTAGTTACATTTTGCCTAAATACTACACAATCCGGGCTCTTCATTCGATTGCAATTAGATCCTTTGTGTCAAAATGTTTCTCAATAATTTGTAGCTGCCGTATTCACTACCAACTACTCATAATCTGCTTATTGTAGATTGATACTGTGCAAATCAAAAGTTGATCTGAATATTTGAACGTTCTTGTAAGAGTTCACTGAGAACCACTTAATGCAGATGAGTGAAGAATTCAATTGCAGGAAGTTTCAGAGAAACGTCGAAAATCCTAAGAATTGATGTTTTTCTTCAGTGTGCAACAATCCAAATCTATTAAGCAACAACGTATTTGTTCAGATATGTTTTCGTCTACATATATGACTGTTTATTAAGAAAATGTCTTACTGCTGTATTAATAAGGATAACATTATTATGATTCTCTTACTCGAAACTGTTCTGTATTTCAGATACTCGTTGAGAATGTTACGCGCGAATTATCGACTTTGTATATGCTATTTTTCGGGAGCATCTGCAGCTGCGAGATGTATTCAACATATGTTTCAAGGTATCTTGCCAGTCCAACTTTCCTGGTAAATACTTAAATCTTCTTGATGTTGATCTGAAGGTAATTTTGAAAAACTGACATCACATATAGCATCCCTTTGTGATGCATGTAGTTACCGGTTGAATAAAGAGTCCAGCTTGGAATTTTTTTCTTCGCAACTGCCGACCAGTGAAATCTACGTTTACGTATCTATGAAGTTATTCAATTAGATGGCACCTAAAAAACAGATAGAGAAAATAATTCCTTATATCAACTGATAGCACTGAATGTTGATCAAATCACCATCCTATAACAGATTATGCAGTACCGATTGTGGCAGCAATCAATGCCGTGTATCCTAATGCTCATCATTTATTATGTCATTTGCATATTACAAGCAATGTTATAAAACAAGTTTGTAAATCGAATATTTCTAATAATGTTATAAATCGTAGCGACTACGACAGCAGGTAGTGTAATTCTTTTGAAGACTGACGTATGCGAAAAAAGTTGGTAGTAAATTTATATTAATCAACGTAATAAGCATTTACTAATGGTTTTGCAAGAATTTTAATCTTGTTGGAGACATGGTATCATCTTTTCATTGATATTTGCAGAATTATCTTTCACCAAAGAAGGCAAAGTGAGCAGTGGCCTTCAGACCTACAGAAGTACTTGTGGAGCAGAACAATACAAATTTTATAGAAATCACCCACAGAATAATAAAACTTCACAAATTATTAAGACAAGTGCCAATCTTGCGATCAATATTCCACCTTTTACTTCAAATTGGAAATTGCATGCAAGCCCGATAACAGACGAGATGGATACAGAAGAACTAGACCCAAGTCATTATAATGTAATAAAATAAGACGCATGGCATCAAGGCAAAGATTCACAGACACTTATTTCAAAGTACATGAACAACATTCATTATCTCTAATGAACAAAGCTTTGAAAAATACTTAAAATGATGAAATTTAGCGGTTTATTAACTATCTTGAATACACATGTTGTGTCCATCCGATGTCATCTGTTTAAGAGATGATCGATTCTTTACACTACAGACCACTTCATTACGTTTACTTCAAGTCGGTTTCTTGTGTTGGTTGGTGAGATTGAGATTTTGCAGTCGTTCAGAACAGCACATTCAATGCTTGTTATAAGCACAAATAAGCACTGTGACTATCCTGTAAATATTTAACCATTTGAATAAAAGCCCCATACATTCAATTGTGGCACCCACAATTAACATACTTATCTATCGATCTATACCAGACATTATAGAAATCAGATACACTAAGTTTACTTACGATATACGCGTGAAGAATCTGGTCTACACTGTCACTGACTCGTAGTCAAACTATTTATAAATACTAAGATTTTGTGGACAGAACGGTTGATTTTATTGACAAAAGTGGTTCAAGTTGACATTCCTACAATTTTCAGAAATCATTAAAAGTACTGCATTCAAACTGTTGGAAAAGAGGAAATGTCATTGGTTATGGAGGGGAAAATAAAGAAGAATTCGCGTCAAATCAGAGTAGACAGTTAAATATGTGCAATTACTGCTGATGTATATTTACAGTAAGCGGACATTTCAGTAAACTCGTCCAAATCATGAGAAATAATGATGGAAAAATAGCGATAGTGCCATGTTTATTTGTAGGAAAAGGAGGGTAAATAAAAGTAGACGAAAAAAAGTGATATATGAGGTGGCAGTGGTACATCATCGCAATTAGGTGCGTAGAAGGTTCAGCGATTTAAATGCGGATGAACTAAACCTTACACTTCAACTTATTCAATATACTCTCAGGCTCCCCACAAAGAAACTAACGTCTGGAGAAGGACAATCACTAAGATGCAGCAAAAAGAAACGAACACCCACAGTAAACTTTCAAGAGAGTGAACCTTTTTCAAAAGGATGGGGAGGGGGTCTAAGAATAAATAGAACTAGTGGGTTCAAATGTAAATATTCTTATTTTCGCTATTTTTTTATTGGTTGTAAAGTAGGCAGTAACCAACACTGCCGTTCATTTTCTCCGCACAGACCTTGTTATTTATGATTGGTTGTAGTGGATTTTGTAGTGTGCTATGTACTCTGATTACGACAAAGTCGTAGTTGGAACCATATATACAGAGTTGAGACAAAATAGAATTGAATCTTCTCAGTACTGTGTTTATGTCTTCTTGATTTGGTTTCGGGCGAGTAATCAGTTGTCGAGTTGTTGGTCACGGTTGCGAGTATGTGTTTACGTAGGTAATTTAGTGAGTTAGAGTTGCAGTTAGTGCTTCCGTGTATAAAGTAGGCGTTGTGTGATGTCACTGAGAAAAGAGTTCGATCATGCAAGTAATGGATTCCTAATCCTATTCAGAGAAGACTTTGCCTATTAAAAGCCTTTGGTTAAGCATGTCAAAATCTTTGAATTTGTCAAAGTACAATACTAATGCCAAAGGCATTTAAGGAGATAGTGATGGGTAAATCATATGATCACTTCAATCATGACGCATGTTGTAGTGTTTTTATGTGTTGAGATAGACACTAAATTAGTTCCTGAGAAGAACTCAACTGAATTGCAGTACATGTAAGGATGATGAATACAATAGTTGAATGTTTGCTATCGACAATTGTTGTCTTAAAAATTCATTAATCCCCTTTTCTGTTATAGTTGGCTAATTAACAATGAATTACATGTCATACAAAAGATTCAGATCATACTTTAGTGCGAGCGCGTATTTGTTTGAGGCTTACTGGACGTAGAAAAGACATTGCAATGAAGCCTCTTAGGGTTTTACTTAATGATAATAAAGCTAAGAATATATTTCAGGAACAACTAGAAAAACAGTTAGGCGACCGTGTAAGCGATTATTACCCAGAAGCAGGTTGGAATGATATCAAACAGGCTGTGGAAACAGCAGTGATATCTGCTAGTAAGGTAAATCATAAGGCTACGATGAAGCCGTGGATTTCAGTGGCATCCACCGAACTGATGGATGCACATAAACTCATCCCACCTGGCTGTGAACATGATGAAGAGCGAAGTGAGCTTAAGCGCAGGCTGATAAAAAGCCTACGCAACGACCGTGAACAGTGGTGGGTGGCGAAAGCAAAAACGATGGAAAAGGCAGCGGCGATAGGCAACAGTAGGCAACTTTTTCGACTTATCAAGGAAACTGGTACTAGGAATCCGAATGTAAGTGAGACTATCTCGAAATAGGATGAAATTATAATTTATTCTCAGTCCAGGAGATTGAACCGATGGGCAGAACACTTTAGGGATCAGTTCAACTGCATAACTGCTAATACTTCTACTTTCGCTATCACTCTTGGATTTGAACTGACAGTTGCGTCTCTGTGCTGATGTGGTATGGCAACCTGAACTGATGTACGTACGTGCGACGTTCTGCGTTGTATCTGTTTGTCTGTCTGTCAAACAAAATGTTAGTAATCACACACTATAAGTGAAACAGTCCTAACATGCAACTAAAAAACTAGACTCGAATTGATATGACAAACTAGGAGATATTCGTTTGCCATGTCAATGTAGTGAACGTACTGATAAATGTGAAGGCAAACACATGTGCACTACTCTTATTATTATAGTATTTTACTTGTTGCTAGTATGAGTATGATAATGACAGAAGTGCCAATAGTAATTTGGCACTGTAGATTCTATTAAGTTGTCTTACAAACCGCCAATGGTAAATGGATTGCAAACGTTTAAAAATCTATTGGAATCAATCAATTCATTGAGATAATTTGCGCATTGTATGTCTTTTCACGTAAAATATTAGCGCACATTAATGATCGCTATATATTTGCAAGACACTATTATCCTAGTTATCACTCATTATCCCGAGGAAATATGTAATCGAAAGATGTACAGAGAACCCCAATCACCGTAACTTCATAAACTATTAGTGTTCCCAATAATAACTTGTCAAAATAACTTGAAGGATAATATTGTCTACTTTGTGTGCATCAATACACTTAATTCACTGCTTAATGTATATCGATAAATATTCAGTCTTAGTTTCTTGTGTTAGCTATCAGTTCACATTAGCATTTCTTTGTTTCCATGCAACGTTTAAAAATTTAAAATTCATCATTCCGTTAACGAAAACTACAGTTTATTATCAAGTTCAATCGCATGAATAATCCTTAAAGTACAGAGTTGATTGTTATTCATTGGCTCAGTGATGATATTTGTGCTTAATATACGTCAGTCAGTTATTCAATACCTTTGTTACGTGCTAATGGAAACCACTGGGTTCCTTTTGTCTCCACGTACAGTAAATTCTTGTATGATTTTATATACTTTTGTCTACCTTTATACATATACACAAATATTCCGTTTTTCAAACAAGTAAACAAGTTCTTCAAGTCGAAATGTTACTAGCCGCAGCAACATCAAACGTCTCGTCAAAGAAACCAAAATGGAAAAGGAGTCAGGCACAGAAGATATGTTGATAACAATAAAAAGCAAATGCCAATCACATTGCTAAGCTTTAATAATCTTTTATTGAAGAACTGTCCTAATGGCTGAATTAGATGCATCTACAGTAGTGTTGGTGGGTGCTGCAGGATTGTAATGTTTTAGCCCAGTCGGATAAGCTACTGCTTTTTAAGTTAGAATCAATACTTACTTTGTCGCTGCATTTATTAAGACCGTCATTTTTTTCCACTTAGTTCGTAATTTAACGGTTTCATGAGAGATGCACAGTTAAGTATGAAACGCCTGTGAAAGTGTATCATTTTGCTAATGGATGAAACTATTTGATGATAGCTGTTTTTGAGTACTGCAAAATATCTGCAGTTTTATGCTTATGAGGTAGGATGACACTCACTTTATTAGTATGTACATAGACGTTGTTCCATTATGGCACTACTGTATGATTATCGTATTAAGAAATTGTTAGGGTACTTCAAATGCGAGGAGAGTTTAACCAAGTACGAAGTGCATCACTGATCTCTTAAGATAAAAGTTTTTTTGAAAACCCTGTAATCAACTATATCAAAAGTAGAATACGTCCATTTCACATATTATTCTTCCATGTTCATCGTTACTGACTTCGAATACATGCACTCATATTATGAATTGTGGATGTGTATGAGTCAATATAGTACACTGTGATTCAAAGACAGTTTGAAAATACATCGTCACATAACAGAGATAAGATGGACACTAGTCATTTTTTAGTTTCCTGCCTCAATTCTATTCATCTTCATTGTTTATTTGGTAATCAGATGACAATCAATTTATTCATTCACAAACTAATCAGTCTACATCAAAATTCATTCTGTTCGTTTCATAGTATTATTTAGCAGGCTGATGAATCTTATCATGTTCGATGTGCGCGCCGGAGAGAATGACTGCACTGTAGAGAATTGCGTCAAACAAGCTACTGACAGAGAACATATTCAATAGAAATCTATGAGTTTATTCAATTTTTCTACTTCCAATTTTTGTGTAGATAAAAATAAGAAGACATCAAAATATATATAAAAACGTGTACTGCACACACATTCAAACTCATTCAGATGATAAGAGAGTAGACCGAGAGATTTTCACATTGAACAATCTTATCAGTTTCACCGACCTGTCTGATGAACTTCTTTTCACAAGATAGAAAACTCTCTTTTGTTTTAATTTATCTAATAAGAATGATAAAGTGAAAATGTTGTCTAGTCTACATTGAGATAATAATAATAATACTTATAATAATAATAAGAATAATAATAATACAAATCACTGGGGTGATCATTGTAGAAGGCAAACTGAAACAGTTTACAATGAGGAATCACTGTCAATGATGTTCTAGATGTGGGTGAATTAGCCTAATCGACATTCAGAATAAATGGATGGGTGATGAACAGTTCTCAATACAATCAATTATGTGAATGTACAACAGACGTATTACAGCCAACGAGATCATCCCATTTTCATCATAACCTGAATCAGTGACGTCCAGATTCATATGATTTCTGTCATAAGACTGATTATATTGACTACGTTGAATGGATTAGTTGAACTAGTGAGATGAGAGGGACGCTTTTTCGTTTAGGTGTAGATAAACTAACATTCGTTGTTATACACTTAGTATTATAATGTAGGTTGATCGAAACAAATCAAGTAAGCGTGGCATGATACCTGAAAGTGTCTACAAATATGCTTAAATTGTTCGAAAGCCTTCTCTACAAAAGTGTTGGTGATGAGAATGCTTTATTTGATTGTTTCGATGATAATCAGAAGGATAATGCGGCTGCTGCAGTAAATGATAATGATGACACTAATGATGACGACCTGAGATGTACAAATTAATAATTTCACATCTCTGCACGTTTCGACTAATTGTCCCACACCATCGAGCTCGATAGAGGTAGAAATTGAGGTCTACTGAATATGTTTGTTGATGAAGTCGTTCAAAATAAGAGTGTGTGCTCAAATATTAACTTCAGAAAAGGCATTTTATTATAAACTATCTAACTAAACACCAGATCATGTTCATTGTTTGAACATTGTTTATTCCTAAACTTGGATGATAGACAGGAAATCATATTACACATTATTGATACATAGATTGGAGAAGTTAAAGCTGGATCTGACAGGTGTAGTTGTGTTTGCCCTATTTGAAAAAAATTTGCTTACAATAAGTAAATGCTGCCACTGATTATTATGATAATAATCACGATGACAAGAAAGATGTTTTTATGACGAAATTGGCTAAATCATAGGAATATAATTGTAAATATGACAGGCTACAAAGAAACGTGATTATCAATTTAGGTCTAAATGTTATTGACGGTGACATACTTTGCAGGATCAGTTTAGAATTCACCAACCCTCAACACTTCACCTACTGTGTTTCATTTGTTGTAATTGTGGCTGTTACTTCAATTTTATTCATTGTCACGTTGGTTGTTTGTCAAGTAAAACATGACAATTAATTTGCTTCTTGTTTGTTACTGAATAACTCATGGTGGAAAAATGTAACTAAATAATGTTGATTAAATGCAATAAACAAAATGCAACTGTTTTGAAGTATCTCATACACTTTGTTCCCTTTATTATTTTCATGAGAGCAAGAACAAATATTTGTGCAGAATAAGATGAATTCATTTTATTTTGTTGGTTTCTCATCAGCCACTGCATACAACCTAGAATAATATTTTTACAAAATTAATATTTGAAACAAGTTTTTACATACTCATGAGAACGGATGGAGTTAGTTGAAATCAAGATTACATAAACATGTGAACATGGCTTAAGATGTTGGAGAAAATGCTATGAATATATATACGATCCAAGAGAAGGTACAAAAGGCAAAACAGAGATTAGAGGTCAAATGATTACACAATAAGAGGTGGTTGGAAATATTTGAGAATAAAGTGAATAAAACTCAGTTATTGAACTTTAAATGACCCAATTAAAACACGAAAGTTGAAATTAACCATCTAAAAATCGATGAAGTAACCGAGAGAAGGAATTGTTAAATCTGGTCAGAAGAGAAAACATATTAAAAGAAACTTAGCGAAAGAATAATAACAATGAAAACAATGACGCAAAAGTTAGGTTACCAGGGTAAAGAAAGGCTTATAACCGTTTCTTTTTGAACACATAAGTTTGGTTTCAATCGTTTAATGGCAATCGCTTCGGCATATTTTAGAAGATTTGAAGTTTTTTGTCTATTGAACACTTTAAATGATTGATTAATATCAATTTGGTGTCCTGTGTCAATTAGATGCTTAGCAATTGCGCTGTTAAATGTCTTTCTCCCTGTGAGTCGTAGATTTTTTGGAACATGTTCATTAAATCGTAGGTAGGCCCTTCTTTCTGTTTGGCCAATGTAACTGCTACTGCAGGTACACGTAAATTTATATAGACAGTTGGCGGTAACATGAGAAGGATATCTGTCGATTTTTGATTGTTTCAGTGAACATGTTGTTATGTATGATATAAGCAGTTTGGCAGCATAACAAGTTCTCTTCAACGCTGAGCTAAGTCTTCTTCTGATTGTTCCAGCAATATCATCACCTTTAAAATCGAGTTGGATGAAAATAGACTTCTTTTGGACTGTAGTTTCATTTAGTTTATCAGGCTTTTGTTCGCTGTATTTGTCAATGAATTTTTCGGGGTAGCCATTCTTCTTTAGATACTGTTTAATGTTAGTGAGTTCTGTATCTATCATATCTGAAGTGCAAATATTCTTGGCTCTGATAAACAATGTTTTCACTAATACTATTTTGTGGTGGATTGGACAGAAGCTATTAAAATTCAAGAACAATCCATTCCACGTCGATTTTCTGTAGATCGACCGTTGCACTGAACCATCTCCTCGACGTTGCATGGCAATATCCAGGAAATGAAATTTATTGTCTTTTTCTAACTCCATGGTAAATTGAATATCTTTATGTGCTTGATTGAAAATTTTCAATAAGTAGTTAGCATGTTGTTTATTATTGCAAACAATGAAGGTATCATCCACGTACCTTGAATAATGCGTCATTTCTTCAATCACCTTTTTTAGTTTTGTGTTTTCAAGATAGGCCATAAAAATGTCTGCCAGGATAGGACCTAATGGACTACCCATTGCAACACCATCAATTTGGCAATATATCTTATTATCGAACCGGAACTGGATGTCCTTTGTACACAAAAGCAATAGTCGTCTCAATTCAACCACTGGTAGAGGAAGAAGGTCAGAATGTTGGCATATGATGTCGATGGTTTCAAGGAGTGGTATGTTGGTAAATAAGGATGTTACATCGAAGGAAGCCAAACACTTGTTGGAAATGTCAATTTTATCCAATATTTCAACGAAATGAAAGGAGTCTTTCAGGGAAAACATACACAGACGTTGACGGATAGGCTCCAGCTTCTCTGCTAACCATCTGGCTACTTTATGGTGAGGTGAATTTATCATTGACATTATAGGCCTAAGTGGAGTGTTCTGTTTATGCACTTTCGGTAGACCATACATGTACGGCAATCGAGATCCTTTGGGTTTCAAATTATTATACGTCTTGTTATCAATTCAGTTTCTTCTTTAGAAGTTCTCTTAGTAGATTGGTAATTCGTTTCTCTGTGGAATCCAGTCAAGTCTTTGTTTAAATTATCAGCTTGAATCTTGCCTTGGTCACTTAAGATAGTCTTCATCTTGGCAATGTAGTCAGGTGTGTTCATCAGGACGACACAAGCGCCCTTATCCAGACGTAATATCATTAATAAGTCATTCTTTTGTAAATACTGCAAAGCTTTCTGATGTACTTTGGACATGATTCTCGACTCCATGATCCGGTGATGTGAGGTATTGGTGTGCAATGTCAACTAATTTGGATATGAACCAACATTTGTTATCTTCATTCGTTTGATATAAGTTTTACTTCTTCATCTAGATGATGTAGACAAGGCACAATGTTATCCCCATGGTATGATTCTACTACGATGCTGAATTGTATTTGTAAAATAAATAATTGCAATGGTTTTAATCGCACATGAAAGGTATAAGGGTGCAGCAAATTAGTCACACTTATGACTGAGTGTACAAATACATATTCAAGTGTAGAGGGTCGACGAGTTCCAAACTGATTCTATGTGTTGAGTAGACTGATTTTTGGTAATTAAATAATGTTCATCAATTTTACCCGATAAATCATCGTCATTGGTCGACATTGTAGGAGTAATATCATGATGACGTTGTGTTGTAGGTAGTGTAAACTGGTAATCTGTGGTTGAAGCGTGAGTGTCATTTACATTGGTGATTGATTCTGTTAATTTATAGTGAACGGTTGGTGTTGTACAAGTTGTGTGATGATGATGACGTTGTCTTGTAGACAGTGTCGTCAGATGTATTGTGGAATCATTTTTGTCAAGTCGATGTGCGAATAACTGCGTTTTACTTAAGTCGTCGTTACATTCACATTGTAATGTATCGTGGAATGTATAGTCACATGTCGCTTAGTTTTATTGTAATAATCCTTATTATTATTATTATTATATTTTTAATAAACCTGTTAGGCTTGTGTTTGTCGTTTGTTGGATTCAATGCACGTTCATGATAACCACTCAACTTTAATGGAAAAGAAAACATTCTAGTTCTATTTGTTGATTTATGCCCAAATATTTATGGATAGTGAATGTTAGATTGTAACCTCAATACCAAGCAGACGTAACATTTACCAAGGCAGTTGAAGATTCATCGCTGATTCATTTTACACTCATATGTAATAGGCATGTTTCATAGTGAGTAGTAACTTTGTAATTTCTAAACTTGATAAAATCGATATCTGCAAGAATCAGTCCTAATTGGATTCCTATAGCCACATCATCCGTTTGACAGTAAACCATTTAAGTAAAATGAGTCAGTCGTCTTTATATAAATATAAGTAATGGCGATTGTTGATTGTTGTCTTTGATTAGGTATACACTCTAAATACTGGTTGATTTGATCACATGAATTTCATCATACTTAATAGAATCATCATCATCATCGTCATCATTATGAGAACGATTCGAGTCATTTTGATCACCATCAGCAAGTGCAGCCTCATAATGATCACTAGGGAATGAATAAAATGCATTCTTTATGAAAACGGTTGACTGTTTGGTTAGATTTGACACATTCATTATGGAATGCTTGAAATATAATTTGGTTTGTCTGACTGGTTTATCGTTCTTCTGTTATTTCTCAATTTAACCTGGGACTGAGTAAACATCAGGGCATATGTGGGGTCATTGACTAGAGAGTAATATTTGTCTTTAGTTGTTACAACTCCATGTGTCTATAGGTCATGTCGAACAATTCTTGACAAATGTAGTGGGATACGAATCATAATATGCTTGTTTCTACTGGATTACATTCTAACTCTGTTCTGTAATAATATAATTTCAAACTGTCTATACATCACAGTATATTATAGTGACTCACACACATTCACAATTCATAGAATGAGTGCATGTATTCAAAGTCAGTAACGATGAATATGGAAGAATGATATGTGGAATGGATGTGTCCTATTTATGATATATTTGACCTAGATCACTGCTCACCATAGCTTGAAAACATGATGATGCTGATGATGGTAAATATTGACATTCATACGATTGTGTTGATGAATGACACCTCCTTATGTATGTCCATGTGTTCAGTGGATAATAACTTACATTCAAAATAAGTATTTTCAGACACATTATCATTCATAATCGACTGAGATATGCCTAAGTTAGCATCAGTACATTCAATCAAGTTATCAAATATTGTGATTTTCACAGGAAATTTATATTATCATTCGTTAAAGTGACTTTATTTATCAGAAGCTAGTCTGTCTACTTCGTTGTTATGACATTTTATATTGCATATGTCTCATGTTCGTCATAAAAATTCACTATTAATGAATCTATGTAGCCTCATCAACAAAAATTCTATCTATTATTAAGACTACCTGTACAGACAACTTCTATGGATTTTGCCACTTAACGATATCCATGTCGTGTCCCATGATTTTTGTCATTCTGTATTGAATTAAAAATCGAATTGCGTAATTGAAAACTTTTAAGTATGTCAATAAACGATGTGTTTGTGCACAGGAATGCTAACCGACTGTAGTAACGAACCATCGAATCGAAATTATTATTGAAACTGACACATGGGGACAGTTTCAATTCAGTTTATCAGAGTGTACATTTTTTAATTATGCCATAGATGAGACACATATTCTTTATGCCAAGTGTGAAAGTAGGAGGAACGTTACTCATAATCAACAACGCAGATACATGGCAACCTTTAGTGAATCCGACGACTGTCGATTTAGCACGTGCGAACTACTTGGATAGGATTCAATGAAATTTAGTTGTGCATCATATGCATAAACATGATGATTGTTGTCAATCGCGAACTACTCTTTCATTTCCCACAATGTACACTATCTCCTTTTAGCGCATAATGCAAATCCCCGATGTAGAAAAAGACACAAACCACCCTTCACTCCCCTCCATACAACCCTTAACATCTAAATATTTCCATGTTCAACAATAAGTATATGCGATATTTGAATGAGTTTGAAGGTGTGGAGGGATTATGTTGAGCTTCCAAACCTTAACCAAAATATCGGTCAATCGGCCCATAATATTTTAAGATGGCTATAGGCTAATTCTCTATCACATTCCTTCGAGTAACTGCATATAACATGAAGAGTATATGCAGCAACTACAAATACTGATTATGAAAATAATAATTGAATAAAAAATTACTCTTAGAAGATGATAAATGAATTACTCAAATAAAATATATATAACGTCAATAAGAAAGAAGATCTACTGATAATGAGTATAAATGTGACAATGAAAGTGATGCCTTAACCATTGATTATCATAATTATTGAACGGGCTCAAACTAACTAGTCTACATTTATGAATGTGACTGAATGCAACATTAGCCAAATTTATAGGCGAGTATTATGTTGGTATACCATGTTTAAATGTTCCTTAGTCCCAGACATCATAGCCAGTTGATGTTGGCTGCATTCAAATACACTTAACACATCCACTAGTCTCCGACGAAGATTCGCAGGCTTATTCGTAATTCATCACCGTTTCCAATTACCCTTCACCTAAATTAAGTATAAATGACACCTATTACCGGTTGTAAATTTAACTGACTTCAAGGTAAACATCAGTTGAAAAGGATAAAGCATTAGTCAGCTTTTTCACTCTAGTAGAAGTCGTTGTAGTGACAATCTGGACATTTCACCTGATACACAGGTATTGTTCCAAAATCATAAACTGTAAACTCGAAACAATGTCATACAACACCAGTAAGAGCGCGAATTTCGAGATGTGAACCTGATGAAAACCAAGTACTGAGCAACACGATCATGGTGGTAGCGCGGAGATGTGAAATGAATAGATTGTGTCTGTCAGATCAGTGTTGCTATCTGATCAATGATGATTTCTGAGTAAAATTACAGAACTGAGAATGTGTTGATGTTAGTTTTATAATATTGAATAATAAGGTAGAAATTAACATTTCATAGGCATTCATTCAGTCGTCTTCGATTTAATCCTTCCTTCAATAAACTAAGCAAAGTGGTTTCCCACTGATATTCCATCTATAATTACACGGACATAAGATCACAGGGATATAGCCCACTTTACTATCGCTTATATCAATCGGTGTATGTGACAACCACAAAAATTTATGTATGAATACGTCACGATTTAAAGGATGTTTTATTCTCTGTAAAGTAATCTCTGGTGATATTAACCTGTAAAGCAACGAAACCTCCTCAATTCATTTGTTTAGCCTAAAAAACATAACGCCACCAAATAATGAAGTTCTCTTAGTACAATTAAGTCACAAAATGCAGTCATACAATGCCAGTGGTGTTAATTTCGAAGTGATTGAAATGAGTTTCTATCTCACTAGATCGGAATCGCTATTCAAATATTGGCTAGAAATGAATTCCTATTTCGACCATATGGAGTGAACTCATCGAATATGTTGATTAGATAATTGACCTAGAATATCTTATTCGCCTGTTAATTAGGTGGTTGACTGGCTAAATAATACAGAGACATTTCAAAGCTGTTTCCACTTTTATCAAATATTTTACATTAAGCAAGTAAGTAGTATTGTGTTCTGCTCATTAGGGACAGGTAATATTCAACAGAAGTCCGCTCTTATTCTATTTATGTCTGTAGGGTGAGTGAAGTTTACTTCAAATTGAATGATGATATTCTTGGTAAAACACATGAGCATACACTAAATCAACTAGTCACGTAAAGTGGATATTGCATCATGGACTTATTTTAGTTTAATGACTATTGAAAAACTGAAATCAATTATACCAACTATCTCATTCTAGGAAGTAATTGTTTTGTGGATATGCCTAAACACAACAACACGACTAGGGGTCGAACACAGGATATTCAGACTTTTATGCACGAATACATTGATCAAATGAAATTTATGAAATGTCATTGAAAATCAGGATCTAGTGATATGTAGGTGATGAATATAACTGTGCTGATATAAGTGATGGTTTTATCACTGATGAAAATTACTAAACGGGCTCGACACTTTCAAATATGATGCCACATTTACTTGACTTCAATGCGATAACTTTCATTAGAAAATAAAGTGCACAACTATGACTGTTAGTTTATCTACACTTAAATGAAACAACCGTCTATCTGAACTCACACATTTCACTTATTCATTCAATTTGAGTGTAGTCTATCCCAATAGTAAACTCATATGAATCAGTCAATAATGTTTCTAATTACAATGAAAATAGCATGATCACATCCATTCTGATGCCTCTGTTGACCTACATAGAGAGTTTTCTGTCAATAATAAAACATTTCATTGAATTTAATTCAATGATAAAAAGGAACAAAGAAAGAAAGAAAATGATTCTCTACTGCTCATTCACTTCTATTTAGTCGGAACACATAAAGAGGTGTACACTGAAACTCTCCAAATTATTTTATTCTCCTGATTATATAATGACGATTGAATATAAATTAACAATGAATGAATTGATATTGTCGGCTAAACCGTGAATTTCATGTTTTTGTTAATGAATGAGAACTTCCTCTTTATTTGTGTTGTGTGTGTGTCAACTGAATGTGAAACGATTTCCTAAAGAATGAATTTTATTCAGTCCTTAGTGATCATTATGAGGCTGTATTTGCTGATGGTGATTATAATGACTCGGATGATTCTCATGCTGCTGCTGCTGATGATGATAATGATGATGATGATTCTATTCAGTATGATGAAAATGATGTGATCCAATCAACCAGTATTTATTATGCACCTGCTTTAATTCAGTTATAACCTGATTTATGGTGGATCCTGATGTTTCATTGTGTTTAACGTTTGAGTTGTTACGCTCTACATATTTTTTTGTTTGAGAGGTGATATCACTAAACAACAAGCGTCTACCTAATGATATTCACATAAAATGACCTTTTAACTGACTTGCATGCATTAACTTGATGATAATTAGGCTGTAAAATTGCTTAGAGCATGGATGCATCAACTTGATTTCTCGTCACACTATTCAACTTATAATCATGAAGGCGTTTGTTTACATTATGGACTAATGTCTACTGAGTCAAACGTAAAACCTAGAAAAAAGTTAACTATTTAGTTTAACTATGAAATGCTCTGTTCGTTCACATCTTTCTATACATCATGGAATCAAATTCAGAATCTTCAGGTCTCACAGCGCGTACTTCATAAACGTGACATCACATGGATTGTCACATGAGAAGGTGAGCATTAAAAAACAGGGCAAGCACCAACTCTACTTTTGCAGCTTGTTAAAGATGGAGGATGAGGTTTGTAATCAGAAGTTAAATACACATTTGATTAAAATTAGACTTAGTCTAAAGTGTTGAATGTGTGAGCTGTCTGAAGTTCGATATGAGTAACGAATCTTTTTTTGAGTTAAATAAAGACGGTCTGTATTTTATGTGATAATTATATAATACAGTGGTAGAAATGATAATTAGGCCTTAGTAACAGTGACGAAAATACGTTTTATAAGACTAAACAAACGCATTGAGAAGGTTTGTTGCTTTATGTGACAACATCATCAGAAATTACTTCACATAAAATAAATCATCCTCTAACTCTTGACGTACTCCACATCATATAAGTTTTGGCGTCTGTCTAAGTACATAGATTAATATAACTAACTCTAAATTCTCACATGTAATTCTTTTGTGAATGTGCATAATCACAACTTTGCTGGAGGCTCGAACACAGGATATTTTGGATTTTAAGCATTAATGAGTATGGGACGTTTATACTTGAAGTAAATAAAGATGGTCTGTATTTATTGTGATCATTATATAATACGGTGGGAAAAATGATAATTAGGCCTTAGCACCAGTGACGGATCACTTAGAATATGGTGTGTTCTTGATTCTAGATTTTATTCATTTCAACGTAAAAGTGAAACGCGTTTGATACATAAGTTGAATAGGCTGAAAGTAGTGTCATGCATCTAACTACATCCTGCAAATTGGTCAAGGTCTTGTTGTTTTCATGATGAATGATAACACAATTCATCATGCATGACATCAGCACTATTACTGTCATCATTATACAAATCATTACTAATCCACTTCAAGTTATCATAATCATCCACATTACTATTTAAATTTACATTTATCATCGTTATAACTAACATCCTCATCACCGTTAAACCAATTATACTCATTGTCAACACGCGAAATTATCCACATCGTCCTCACGATCACCATCTTCATCTTCATTAATGTTAACATCACCAGCGACAACAGTAAATCCATCATCAAAACAACACTGCGAATGTATTGCGGAACTGTGAACGAGTTCCAGCTTGAGCAGAATCTCACATGCTGAAGTGATCCCATCATTCAATTAAGTGTGAAAAATGTTCCAACGTAACAGGAAAACTGACTTTCACAAGTGATTGTTTTAGTCTCACCAACAACGAATATGGAATAGATTAAGTCACATGATACACAAACCAATCCCAAGCATACAGGAACACATCTCTCATTTTGCTTAAAACACCAATCCGAAATAAGAAAAGCATACCATAGAAATGAATATTGTACGATGGCAAACTCTATAGGAATTATCTGTACAAAGAGTCTAGTTAATGAATGTAATTTCTATAGACTAAGTCATGGAAATTCACTCACACTCAAACTTAATTACAAATATGATACAGTGTATGAAAATACCTATTTGAAAAGTAAGTCACTAATCACTGAACACGAAGAGATTCATTGAGAGTTATCATTCATTACTACATTAGTGGAATAGTCAATATTCACTATTATTATTATTATTATTATTATTATTATTATTATTATTATTATTATTATTATCAGCACCTACCTCCTGATTATCATCGAAACAATCAAATAAAGCATATTTATCATCATCACAACTAGTTCAAAAAGCGATTGAACAGATTCAATAATTTTGTAGACACTTTCAGGTGTCATGCCACGTTTACTTGACATGTTTCAATTTACCTTTATTAGAATACAAAGTGTATATCAATGAATGTTAGTTTATCTAAACTTAAACAAACAGCAGTTCCTCTCATCTCACTAGTTCCACTTATTTACTTAATCTAGTCAATAAAGTCAGTCTAATGATGAAAATCACATGAATCTGGCTGTCATTGATTCTGGTTATGATGAAAATGGCATGATCTCGTTGGCTGTTATACTTTTGTCGACCTACATACACAATCTTCTCATTATAATAATTTATTTATCTGAATTGAATTAAGTAATTTTCTGCTTCCCTTTCTCTCTTTTCATGGTCGGCACAAATTATGCGATGCTAACTGGAACTCTTTAAACCATCCTATTGAACTTGTTATACTAGGAAGTTTAAGCAATCGATATTTTATGAACATTTCGTAAATTTTATTTGAAAATTTCACTCATGCATATAGTCTGAGTATTCTGTGTTCGAACCCCATTATTGTTATATTTGTACACATCTGGAAGAATAATTTAGTTAGTTAGTGATTTCTTCTTTTCACTTATCATTAAACTAAAATTAATTTTTGACGAAATATATACTTTAAATGACTTGTCGCTTTAGTGTAGCCACTTACTAACCACAGGCATCATAATGCCTCCAACGTTCTTCCCATTGAATGAATTTCAATTGTTATTATCAGTCAGGAGGTATTTGAACTTAAAACTTTTCTACACAAAAGCATCATTTGATGATCCACTTTGATAACCAGATTTACTTGAATATACAAATAAATAAACAAGGTTTCTAAAGAAACTTTTATTTTAATATGTTAAACAATGATTTTAATGAATGCTTATTTTGCCAGAGACCTTTAGACCTACAGTGGTTTCAATGGAGCAGAACAATACACATTTTATCGAAACCACCCACTGAATAACAAAACTACATGAATTATCAAGGCAAGTTTCATTTTTGCGGTCAATATTTCCTCATTGACTTCAAACTGGTTATCAGATACAAGCCCAAGTACTGACTTACATGCAAATATCGAGAAATAAGTTAAACATCGGTAAACCGGGATTATTTCCGCGTTAATAAATTTTGATAATGCAATAGGAAATGCAACGACACACCTAGATATAGCGTTTGAAGTACCCTGAAAATTTCATAATGCGATAAGCATACAGTAGTGCCATAATGGAACAACGTCTATGTACACACTATTTAAATGAGTGGCATACTACCTCATAAGCATAAAACTGCAGATATTTTGCAGTACTCAAAGTCAATTTTCATCAAATAGTTTCATCCATTAGCAAAATGATACACTATTGCAAGCGTTTCATACCTAACTGTACATCTCTCATGAAACCGTTAAATGACTAACTTAGTAGAAACAAGAATACGGTCAAAATAAATGCAGCGACAAAGTAAGCACTGATTGTGACCTAAAAATCAATAGTCAATTCGACTGGGCTAGAACATTACACTCCTTCAGCACCCACCAACACTACTGTAGATGCATCTAATTCAGCCATTAGGACAGTTCTTCAATAAAAGATTATTAAAGCTTAGCAATGTGATTGGCATTTGCTTTTTATTGTTATCAACATATCTTCTGTGCCTGACTCCTTTTCCATTTTGGTTTCTTTGACGAGACGTTTGATGTTGCTGCGGCTAGTAACATTTCGACTTGAAGAACTTGTTTACTTGCTTGAAAAACGGAATATTTGTGTATATGTATAAAGGTAGACAAAAGTATATTAAATCATACAAGAATTTGTTTAAAGGTTGTGGAATTTACTGTACGTGGAGACAAAAGGAACCCAGTGGTTTCCATTAGCATGTTCCAAAGGTATTGAAAAACTGACTAACGTATATTAAGCACAAATATCATCACTAAGCCAATAAATAACAATCAACTCTGTACTTTAAGGATTATTCATGCGATTGAACTTGATAATAAATTGAAGTTTTCGTTAATGGATTGATAAATTTAACATTTCTAAACGTTGCATGGAAACAAAGAAATGTCTTATGTGAACTGATGGTTAACATAAGAAACTAAGACTGAATATTTATCGATATACAATGAGCAGTGAATTCAGTGTATTGATGCACACAACGTAGACAATATTATCCTTCAAGTTATTTTGACAAGTTATTATAAGGAGCGCCAATTGTTTTTGAAGTTACAGTGATTAGGGTTTTTCGTGCATTTTCCTATTACATATTTCCTAAAGATAATGAATGATAAGTAGGATGATGAAGTCTAGCAAATATCGAGGGTTCATTATCATGCACTAATGTTTTATGTGAAAAGATATATGATAAGCAAATTATCTCAATAATTGGCTTACTTCAATAGATTGTTAAACGTTTGCAAACCATTTACCATTGAGGCTTTGTAAGACAGCCTAATATATTTTACACTGTCAAGTGCCTACTGGCACTTCTGTCATAATCATACTCATACTAGCAACAAGTAAAATACTATAATAATAAGAGTAATGCACATGTGTTTGCCTTCACATTTATTAGTACGTTCACTACATTGACATGGTAAACGAATATCTCCTAGTTTGTCATATCATTTGGAGTCTAGTTTTTCTAGTTGCATGTTAGCACTGTTTCACCTATAGTGTGTGGTTACTAACATTTTGTATGACATGTAATTAATTGTTAATTCGTCTACTAGAACAGAAAAGGGGATTAATGAATGTTTAAGACAACAACTGTCAATAATCAACATTCTAACTATCTAATTCATCATCCTTATTTGCACTGTAACTCAGTTGAGTTCTTATCTGGAACTAATTTAGTGTCTATCTCAACACATAAAAACACTACAACATGCGTCATGATTGAAGTGATCATATGATTTTCCAATCACTATCTACTCAAACTAATAAAAAATCAACTGGAACATTTTATTATTGTTGTACAGATTGACACTTTGTCATGACATTTCAATGAATTGTTACTTCAGGAACAAACAAGAATGTTTCATTGGGTGATTCTCTGAATTCATAATCCTAATGTAAAACATACAGTCTTCGTATGTAGAAAGAGCATACAGAATACTGTCATACAATTTAACCTGCTGCATGGACCACATCTTACAATAACTTTTCTTAATTGGACAGTCTTTGGAATTATTATCCTCATCTGAGTGGATGCATGCAATCATACGACTTCAATTAATTAAACTGTTGGAGTAGAAACAGACATCATATAGCAATGTCACACTGAACGTTATACTGATCGTACATTATTACTAGTGAGTGAATATTTATTACTTATTAATTAGTAGATTTTCCCATTTCAATAAATAAACAGCTACTGTGTATATCTGCTTTATTCGTTTGTCATTTAGCATTTGCAAAAATTGACTCGACTAATCGCCCATAGTCCTAGAAACTGAAAATTAAATGAGCATAGTAGAAAACGCTTAACTTCTCTGATAATCGAACTAGTATTATTAAGAGGAATAATGTTATTATTACTTTCTGCCTCTTCAACAACACTTAGTAACTCAGTCCTAATCCTCAATATTTTCGTATTAACTTGTGGAAACTAGAATGAATAATAATCAAGCTTTATTAATCAACTACTAATTAATGCAAATGATACAAACGACTATTGTACTATTCCCAGGAAATCGCCTAAAGTTGACTACATTCAATAGTCTTTTATTTAAGTTAACACGAATATTGAGCGTTTTCCAACAAATTTTTGTTGATTTGATTTTTCGCTAAATTTTGATGATATTTTGCAACCAATCAAAAGCGGATAAGATCACTTTCATTTAAGTATTCAGATTACACCAAGAGATGATTTTAGGGGACATAAATTAAGAACAGTATCACGGTGAAAATTCACTCCATTTCAGTTTTCAGCTAATTACAATTTAACTAGTATTGACGACAAGGAATTAAAAATTTAAACCACAGTGTGTTTAAGCTCAACCGATCTGATGCGTCTGTTGACCTACATACAAAATGCTCATACAAAATTCCATGGAATTTAATTAAATAATAGAAAGAATTAAGTAGTTGTCTGTCTCAACTTCACTTTTTCTTTAGTTAAAGCAATCACATATTAATTTCTGGAATACTCCTAATTATCTTATTCCTCTTGTTATGTATGTAATGAGGATTGAATATTAAGTGCGAATAAACAGATTGGTGTTATTACTTGAGTAATGTTTGGTGGGTGAGAGCTTCCAATTTATATGTGTTTACGTATGTGTATTCACTGAATCCGAATTGATTTACAAAATCACAGTGTTTAGGCACTCCATTATTCACAATGTAATAGATTTCTATAAGTGATTAACATGATGTTGCATTTGTTGACGTCGACTACAATGATTTCGACGATGATGATACTGACTATATTCCCTTTGATGATCGTGACCTAGATTATGATGGCAATAACCCTAACCCTAACCCATTTTTTGTGTAGTTGATAATACACTTTTTGAAAAATAATTTTTAATTAGTTTATTCAGTATATCAAATGTTTCGTAATGACATATATGTAATACACACACACACACAAAACTGCAATAATTCGAGTTTATTAAATTGGAATTGGGACAAATGTAAGCGTACTGATACTCTCGTCACCAGGACGTGTGTAAACTTTCGAGTGAATAACCTTTTCACGGACATTTATTCTTCCTGGATGAAAATTCATTTAAGAAAATTATCACAAATATGAATAACGCAAAAACAGTGTTTAGATTTTTAGTTACTTCAGATGTCTACTCTAGTGTCATTCCATTATGATAAAAATGGTTCTTCTGAACATTTTCATAATTTGTTTGCTCAAATTGTATGATGTTCGGCAAGTGAATGGTCAAGCCATTGAATTGTAATTTATTTGCTATCAGGAGGTATCTTATGTACATACTACAGATTACAGCATCTGGTTCATGATTCAGCCTAGTACAACCAACCGATATACACTTGATTTTCCAGTGAGAAAAATTCCACTAGTTTAGCTAGACAAATCTTTCGTCACACTCAAAACTAGTTGGCATTTCTTCACACTAAGTTACAATGAATGTTACACATCATCCATGGGAAACATTCGATTGACAGCATCAGCAGTTAATACAATTCTGTCAAGTTCACTTGCTGCCTGTGCTGGTGCTATAAGTTAAGCGAATTCATTAAACTTGAGGATTTATCAGTGTCATTTTGTCAAATTAAGGACACTTCTGTAGTAATTTCATATACATACAATTATAGAATAAATCTTACTTCTATCTGCATTGAGATTATAAGATCCATCGGCAATTTTAATTGTTATAGGACAATTTTCAGTTACAAAATCAGACTGGAAGGTAGAAACAAATAGAAGGTAAGATTGCAGGATGTCTGATAAGCATAGTTTTGTGTTTAAGATAGGAATTGAATGGCCGTTTATGGTAAATAAACTTACATTGTGTTTTAACTAACTGTGTGACGAAATGATAATTATTTCTCTGTGTTGTTGAGTATTTTATTAGCGCGTCATTGAAATCTCATTAAAGCAGTTATATGATGAACAATGACGTCGTAATCCATAAACTGATATTGAGAACTGTACACAGGTCACTGTATTGACTAATTACTATGACAAAAGTTGTATTTGTGTTAAGGACACTTCGAAATATTAGTAGATTTTGATAAATTCATGTTCACCTCAAAGTGCGTATAGTTTTACGATGCCATCACTCTACTAACGCGTATTAATTTGTAGCAAACCTATCCAACTAAATGCTTGTCTAATTTAACTTAATAAATTGTAAGTAAACTTGATCATCAAAGATAATTCTGTAGAGTATTTCACATTTGATGGTTTTCAGTGAAAATGATCTATTTCAATAAAACAGATTAACTTCAATTTGTTGAATATGGTGCTAATGACTTGACCGAGTGTGCTGAGTCATCACCAGCATCATCATCATTTACAAGTGATTCGTAGACAGTGTACACTTTGTTCGACTCCTTTTAAATGATCGTTTAAATTTTACTTATGATTGAATTGAAAAAATAAAAATACTGATCTGATAAGTGTAGTGAAATAAACAGCATTCACAATCAACGATTGATCAATGCACATAAAGTAGAAAACCTACCCACTCAAATTCAAATTGAATGGTTGCATCATTACGGATATTTACACGAGCATGGACTAGATGAAACAAACAAAAATGAGACAATCAATCGATAAATTGTCGTGAATCATCATCAACAAATTAAATAATTCGTTATCAGTAACAATCGAACAAGTAGATAGTGAAGCAAATATGAATTGACTGTATTGACTGATAGTCTGCCTAATACATTTAACTAAATGAAGTTAAGCGTGTGAACTAATGAATCTCTATTACATGATGTGAAATTAAAATTATCACAGAGTAGCGCAATATTCTTAGTTTGACAACAGGCAACATTCAGGATAGATGTAACTGAAAAGTAGGATACAAAGACATATCAACTTTTTCCTCCTGACCAATTGAATTAAGAAGCCTCATTGCTAATCTGGACAACATTTGTACACAATGATCACTTCAGTTGAATGTGAACATTTTAATGAATTTTTACGTACTTAGTCAGTTTATGCTAATGTATATGCAACAAAGTGTCAGTTTCGCTCATTGACTTACACACTAACTGTTAACTTGAAAAAAGTTGTGATTAATGGAAAGTAAATTGTTACAGAATTAAGCGATTACAATCATGGTTTAATAACCACCTAATAATAATAAATACTATCAGGTTAAACAAACAGATTAACGTGTCGGCACATACCAGCTGCTCTAAAATTTGATCTGCAGAATTGCAATATATGCCAATAAATTTGGACCGTATCATCTGCAAATTTAGGAAAAGTATACAATTATCTTCTCACATATAACAATCAAACAACAATTTTCATTCTACCAGAAATGAACATGGAGAAAAGGTCGTTGCGAAGTGACTTATTGTGGGGCAACATCAAACAGTAATATGGAGACATTCTGCCGTAATGGTGGCACCCATGTGCATTTATTTAGAATGGTAATTTACAGATGCATTAAGTATGTTGCTGACCAGCGTTAAGATTAAGATGCTTAAACGTAACCGATTCTTTAGCGGATCAGCCAATAATATTATGTGAGTACGTGGGTGAACATATTAGAATTACAGTGATGAACTGCCACGAAGTTTACGCGTGAACAGCTATGCGTGAGAAAGAGTTTGATTCATCTCTCAGGTGGCTAACACGCCAGGATGCGTAGAGGGAAAGTCAATAGTATTGTGCTATTGGGCTAAATACTTGCGCTATGTAATATCATCTACAACTAGAAAGAAGACGAAGAAGATGGGACACAAATCAACAGCGCTGGTATCCTGAAACGAATAGGAAAAAATTAGTGTTTATACGGGCATTGAAAGACATGACATACTATTTATGCTTATAAATGGATTATAAGGGAAGAACATTGAAATATAATTAAGAAAGGTGAATGGTGCTCACACGTTCAGGATTCCTATTATTTCACTAGTGCAGTAAAAGATATTAGTTGGTGTGAACATTTCTGATGTGTAATCAGAGGAAATGAAATTACAAATATGGCATGCAAATTAAGAAGGTAAATCTGTTTCCTGAATGACTTGGAGCAAATTGTCCCAGATTCTCTAGGATTTCTTTGCAAAATAATTTATACAAAGAGTAGACTTAGAATGTGACATTTTCATCTTCGAAGCTGAATCGCGTAGGTTTATAGCGAGATGGTTCCTTGAATCGAACTGCATTAGACAACGGAGACGTTAATTTGTTTAGTACCTTGTAAATAAAATTAGGTTTAACTTAAATCGACGCCTTCAATGAGTATCTAGTCCAAACTTATTGAATCTAGTTTTTATAGTCTAAAGTACAATCAGCTTCACGAATATGAAGAGTAAAGCGATGTTAGATAAATTCCAATCTGAGAAATATCAAGGCTAATAACTGTCATCAATCAGATCCCAAATATATGGGCTTAAAAGTAATCAGTGATGAACCGTTAACTGCTTTCGTAAATGATGCTAACAGTAATTCTCATAATTCTAATTAACTCATTTAATAAATTTATGGACACTTATCACTCTTTAATTTTTTAACTAAATTCCATTCATCTTTATTGTTTATTACACAATCAGATGACTTCCAATTTCTTTATTCAGAAAGTCTATATCAAACTTTACTTTGTTTGTTTTAGTCTATCATCTAGCAATCTGATGAGTCTCACTATGTTCGATGTATTACCGAGAGAGAGAATGACTGCACTGTAGAAAATTGCGTGAAATAAGCTATTGACAAAGAACATATTCAACAGAAATCTTAAAGTTTAATTTATTTTTCTACCTCCAAATTTTTATTGATAAAAATAAGAAGACATTGAAATATTTGAAAAACTTGTACACAACACACATTTAAACTTATTCAGATGATAAGAGAGTTGACCGAGATATTTTCATACAGAACAATCTTGTCAGTTTCACCGACCTGTCTGATGAACTTCTTTTCACAAGATAAAAAAACTTTCTTTTGTTTTAATTTATCTAATTAAAGAGAGATAAAGTGAAAATGTTGTCTACTCTACATTGAAATAATAATACAAATCACTGAGGTGATCATTGTAGTAGCCAAATTGAAGCAGTTTACAATGAAGAATAACTGTCAATGATGTTCTAGGTGTGGATGACTTTGCCTAATCGAAATTTAGAACAAATTTTTAGGTGATGAACAGTTCTAAATAAAATCATTTACGTCTATGTATAACAGATGTATCTCAACCAAAGAGACCATGCCATATTTATCATAACTAGAATCAATGACGGTCAGATTCATATGACTTTCATAATAAGACTGACTACATTTGGAGTGAATGAATGAGTGGAACTAGTGTGATGAGAGGGACGGTTATTTGTTTAGGTGTACATAAACGAACATTCATTGATATACACTTTGTATTCTAATGAACGTTATTTAAGACAAGTCAAGTTAACGCGGTATGATACCTGAAAGTGTCTACAAATATGTTTAATCTGTTCAATTGCTTTCTGTACAAAAGTGTTGGTGATAAGTATGCTTAACTAGATTGTCTTGATTACAATCAAGAGAAAGATGCTGCTGTTACTGCTGCTGCTGCTGCTGATGATGATTATGATGATGATCACAATAATGATAAATAATAACATTGGTACTACCCTGTTTATGTATGTCAGCTCCAAATGCATATCCACGGATTCAGTGATTAACGACTTTCTTTCAAAATAAGAATTTTCAGACACTTGGTTTCATTCATAATCTACTGAGATAAGCCTTAGTTAGCATCAGTACACTAAATCAATTGAATAACTGTTGTGACCCCCAGTGGTGTTGTGTTTGTGCATATCTAAAAGTATTATTTAGTTAGTTAGTGATTTCTGCTTTTCACTTATCATTAGCTCTTGACAATATCCACTTTAACTGACTGGTAGGTTTAGTGATGGCTTTTAACAACCACAGGCATCATAATGCCATCAGTGTTGTTTCCACTGAATGACTTTCAGTTGTCATCATCAATCGGTAGGTATTTGAATGCAAAAATCATCTACACAAAAGCTTCATTTGATGATCCACTTTGATAATCAGATTTACGTGAATATACAAATAAATAAACTATTGAAGTAATCTTGCAGCGATGATTCAATGTTAACATTCGCAGAACTCTTCTTCAATGAGCTGTAAATATGTGTAAGTGGAATTCATATCTCTCACTTGTAGAATTCTAGGAGTGGGAGAAATGGCGAAAGGGGAATCGATGATAACACACCATATGATCATCATAATGTTTTTCAAATAATAATTGATGTTTCACAAATGCACAAGTACTGTTGTTACGTGATTATCAAATGCTATTTTAGGTTATACAAGACCAAGCAAATCTTCATGTTTGGGCTTTGAATGTTCGATTCATTCGTAAAATTGATCTATCAACTCATGATGCTGAAAACTTATACATGACCCGAATTGGCCATTCGCTTAATTTTATCTAATCAGTAGGGAGATCAGTGGTAACGAACTCGTTTCTAGGATGACAATTGACAAGAATCTTCCATGACTTGCTACCTACTCAGTGTGTTTTTTGATCCTCACCTCTTTATACGACGATTTGTGAGATGTTAATCTACCAAAGCACTTACTGTGAAACCTGAATATCCTAGATTTGACCCCCTAATTTGCTAACAGAGATATACATTATTCATTGAAACACAATAAAGCATTAAGATCTATCATCAGTAAGAAACATTATATAAGAATAACTAAGTAAAGGAGTCGTGCTTGATTCACTCATCACACTTATATACATCGTGTGTACAGAGATATTTGTCAATGCATCACAACATTTACAATCGAATTGCCATTTCTACTTCATCGGTGTATACATAAATAACTTACCATTACGTAACAAACACACTGATGCTGCTCCAAGAATATGATGAACTTACTGTATATTGTCGCATCAAGTTTAACTGAATATATCTGACTAAGTTGCGTGCCACTGAAATATAAACACACTTCTAATCAAATATTTGATTAGTTGTGCATCAGTAAAACAGCTGTTATTATTTGAAACACATTTTGTTGTGCAATTTGTGATGATCACCTAGTATGTTGTCATCAATCCCCCTTTCGTCATAACTTCCCGTCAATCTCCATCGAAAGTCACTTAATGGGAACAAGAATAAATACACTATGATTACCTGTCAGCAATAATTTGATTTCACTGAAATGAATTACAGATATATGTTTATCTTTGACTAAATTGAATTGAATGTTCTGTTATTATGAGGACATTGTGTATGCAGCAACATCATCATTTCCGATTTTCTAATCTATCCAGCAATTGTGATTAGGAGATTCTATTCAACAATTACACATTGCATCCCAATCACTACAATTCAAAATTACGTCAATACAACGCTGAATGATATCCATTCTTCTGTGAAATAGTTACTTACGAGCTGTAATTAAGTGTTACATCAGTAAATACAATCAAACAAAAAAGAAACACACCAGGTCCAAGTAACAGCTTAGAGACTTATATTCGATCATCTTGTGTTCGAAATTGTCACAGGTTAACATTAGTGATGCTGATTTGCAATAATTTAATAGCTCAAATATTGGCGAATTTATTGAAGACTTTATTTAACACCTAACGTCACATGTGTTTAGTTTTTCTAGATCTTATCAGTTAATTACATAACCTCACTGATACTGTGATTTGGGCATCATAGATGAATTATGACCCACCATACATCGCTTACAAATCAAATCTCCGTGTTAATTTATTCGCGTTAAAGATTGTTGGCTTTAGATTTTCCTCCCTGTATGTCGTAAGTGTGCCGCTCAATTTTAGTATACTTAACTAAAACAATCATGATAATTGAGTCAAATCAAATTATTTTTAGTCTCAACCAATAGAAGTGAGAATGTATCCAATAAGTTACCAGGACGAACATCATAACTAAATGATGTGTGTTGACTGCCGTACTCATAAAACATACAATGTAATCAATGTAGGCTCAAAGCGCCAAATAACACATTCAATCAACGTATCAAATACAACTACTGTATTGGACACCAATGATTAGTTAGTGGTTACTTGTAACTTTTGTCCAATCAGTGAATTACACAGACCATTGAATTGTGTATTTAAGGTGACACAAATGTAAGAAATTTCATTGTTATCTTGATGTTAGCAGCAATGAGTTTTCATCTGAGACAAATGAATTCTTTGTCATACTGGCTTATACCTTCAATAATATACTTTAATATACTATTTCTGGATAACAGTGTAGCAGTGGACAGATATGTAAGTGATTGTATGAAATTGGTTTGGCACTAATAATTAATTGAATTCTAGTATACTGATTCGGATTCAACTGAATTTTATTGGCCTCAATCGTTACTATCTAGACGTGGTATGGTGAGAGATGAATTGTTGGTAGGTTGTGCAGTTCAAGTGAATAAGCTGAAAAAATTCAATGATATTAGATTGAAGACATTAATTTCACAGTGTACGCCCATAAGAAACGTTTCAAATCACTAATCGTATTGCGAAATGGTAAGCAATCACAGTTTTTATGTTCAGCATATCCATCCATATGTGTATGTATATCGATGTGGATGCTTCTAATATCTGTTCGACTGCATTACATCACATATCATCATAACATACATTGTACATCAACATCACTGTGAATAAATGAATGAATAAGTAAATTGAGCGAATATTGTACACTAATGACACAGTCACATCATTCAAACCTACTTCAACTATGACACATTCCACATGTTTGATTTGATTGTTAACTCAATTGAAACAATTTCATATTTGTATCGAATATATCACATCATACAATTTCAATATATTGATATTGTTGCTTTTACTTTGAAGGGATTTTCCTTATGGGTGATGGTTTTAATCCCGGCGCACCATACAGAGCGTTTAAAATTGCCAATGCGCAAACGCATGATTATTTATCTTATGAGGTTGCACTTATATTCAGTAAGTTTACTTCCATTGCTTTTCACATTTTATTTTATTGACACCACTCTTCGTGTTAATTAGTAATAATGGTGAATCTTCAGAAAAGAATTGACAGTGAGTAGACTTTTAAATGTGGAATTTCATACACTTCAACAACAACACTGTCAACGGCAACAGAGTAACAAACACCTAAAGAAGCAAAGCAGGTTCAAGATTGTTTTCCTATCATATCATCCATAAGTTGTTCAACAGGCAATAAAGTGTACAAATTATATCGAGTTTATTCATTTGAATTAAACGATACTCCACAATAAGTCACTTCGCAACGACCTTTTCTCCATGTTCATTTCTGGTAGAATGAAAATTGTTGTTTGATTGTTATATGTGAGAAGATAATTGTATACTTTTCCTAAATTTGCAGATGATACGGTCCAAATTTATTGGCATATATTGCAATTCTGCAGATCAAATTTTAGAGCAGCTGGTATGTGCCGACACGTTAATCTGTTTGTTTAACCTGATAGTATTTATTATTATTAGGTGGTTATTAAACCATGATTGTAATCGCTTAATTCTGTAACAATTTACTTTCCATTAATCACAACTTTTTTCAAGTTAACAGTTAGTGTGTAAGTCAATGAGCGAAACTGACACTTTGTTGCATATACATTAGCATAAACTGACTAAGTACGTAAAAATTCATTAAAATGTTCACATTCAACTGAAGTGATCATTGTGTACAAATGTTGTCCAGATTAGCAATGAGGCTTCTTAATTCAATTGGTCAGGAGGAAAAAGTTGATGTGTCTTTGTATCCTACTTTTCAGTTACATCCATCCTGAATGTTGCCTGTTGTCAAACTAAGAATATTGCGCTACTCTGTGATAATTTTAATTTCACATCATGTAATAGAGATTCATTAGTTCACACGCTTAACTTCATTTAGTTAAATGTATTAGGCAGACTATCAGTCAATACAGTCAATTCATATTTGCTTCACTATCTACTTGTTCGATTGTTACTGATAACGAATTATTTAATTTGTTGATGATGATTCACGACAATTTATCGATTGATTGTCTTATTTTTGTTTGTTTCATCTAGTCCATGCTCGTGTAAATATCCGTAATGATGGAACCATTCAATTTGAATTTGAGTGGGTAGGTTTTCTACTTTATGTGCATTGATCAATCGTTGATTGTGAATGCTGTTTATTTCACTACACTTATCAAATCAGTATTTTTATTTTTTCAATTCAATCATAAGTAAAATTGAAACGATCATTTAAAAGGAGTCGAACAAAGTGTACACTGTCTACGAATCACTTGTAAATGATGATGATGCTGGTGATGACTCAGCACACTCGGTCAAGTCATTAGCACCATATTCAACAAATTGAAGTTAATCTGTTTTATTGAAATAGATCATTTTCACTGGAAACCATCAAATGTGAAATACTCTACGGAATCATCTTTGATGATAAAGTTTACTTACCATTTATTAAGTTAAATTGGACAAGCATTTAGTTGGATAGGTTTGCTACAAATTAATACGCGTTAGTAGAGTGATGGCATCGTAAAACTATACGCACTTTGAGGTGAACATGAATTTATCAAAATCTACTAATATTTCGAAGTGTCCTTAACACAAATACAACTTTTGTCATGTTAATTAGTCAATACAGTGACCTGTGTACAGTTCTCAATATCAGTTTATGGATTACGACGTCAGTGTTCATCATATAACTGCTTTAATGAGATTTCAATGACGCGCTAATAAAATACTCAACAACACAGAGAAATAAGTATCATTACCTCACACAGTGAATTAAAACACAATGTAAGTTTATTTACCATAAACGGCCATTCAATTTCTATCTTAAACACAAAACTATGCTTATCAGACATCCTGCAATCTTACCTTCTATTTGTTTCTACCTTCCAGTCAGATTTTGTAACTGAAAATTGTCCTATAACAATTAAAATTGCCGATGGATCTTATAATCTCGATGCAGATAGAAGTAAGATTTATTCTATAATTGTATGTATATGAAATTACTACAGAAGTGTCCTTAATTTGACAAAATGACACTGATGAATCTGCAAGTTCAATGAATTCGCTTAACTTATAGCACCAGCACAGGCATCAAGTGAACTTGACAGAATTGTATTAACTACTGATGCTGTCAATCGAATGTTTCCCATGGATGATGTGTAACATTCATTGTAATTTAGTGTGAAGAAATGCCATTTAGTTTTGAGTGTGACGAAAGATTTGTCTAGCTAAACTAGTGGAGTTTGTTTTACTGGAAAATCAAGTGTATATCGGTTGGTTGTACTAGGCTGAATCATGAACCAGATGCTGTAATCTGTATTATGTACATAAGATACCTCTTGATAGCAAATAAATTACAATTCAATGGCTTGACCATTCACTTGCCGAACATCATACAATTTGAGTAAACAAATTATGAAAATGTTCAGAAGAACCATTTTTATCATAATGGAATGACACTAGAGTAGACATCTGAAGTAACTAAAAATCTAAACACCGTTTTTGCGTTATTCATATTTGTGATAATTTTCTTAAATGAATTTTCATCCAGGAAGAATAAATGTCCAAGAAAAGGTTATTCACTCGAAAGTTTACACACGTCCTGGTGACGAGAGTATCAGTACGCTTACATTTGTCCCAATTCCAATTTAATAAACTCGAATTAATGCAGTTTTGTGTGTGTGTGTGTGTGTGTATTACATATATGTCATTACGAAACATTTGATATACTGAATAAACTAATTAAAAATTATTTTTCAAAAAGTGTATTATCAACTACACAAAAAATGGGTTAGGGTTAGGGTTATTGCCATCATAATCTAGGTCACGATCATCAAGGGGAATATAGTCAGTATCATCATCGTCGAAATCATTGTAGTCAACATCAACAAATGCAACATCATGTTAATCACTCATAGAAATCTATTACATTGTGAATAATGGAGTGCCTAAACACTGTGATTTTGTAAATCAATTCGGATTCAGTGAATACACAAACATACACACATATAAATTGGAAGCTCTCACCCACCAAACATTACTCAAGTAATAACACCAATCTGTTTATTCGCACTTAATATTCAAGCCTCATTACATACATAACAAGAGGAATAAGATAATTAGGAGAATTCCAGAAATTAATATGTGATTGCTTTAACTAAAGAAAAAGTGAAGGTGAGACAGACAACTACTTAATTCTTTTTATTATTTAATTAAATTCCATGGAATTTTGTATGAGCATTTTGTATGTAGGTCAACAGACGCATCAGATCGGTTGAGCTTAAACACACTGTGGTTTGAATTTTTAATTCCTTGTCGTCAATACTAGTTAAATTGTAATTAGCTGAAAACTGAAATGGAGTGAATTTTCACCGTGATACTGTTCTCAATTTATGTCCCCTAAAATCATCTCTTGGTGTAATCTGAATACTTAAATGAAAGTGATCTTATCCGCTTTTGATTAGTTGCAAAATGTCATCAAAATTTAGCGAAAAATCAAATTAACAAAAATTTGTTGGAAAACGCTCAATATTCGTGTTAACTTAAATAAAAGACTATTGAATGTAGTCAACTTTAGGCGATTTCCTGGGAATAGTACAATAGTCGTTTGTATCATTTACATTAATTAGTAGTTGATTAATAAAGCTTGATTATTATTCATTCTAGTTTCCACAAGTTAATACGAAAATATTGAGGATTAGAACTGAGTTACTAAGTGTTGATGAAGAGGCAGAAAGTAATAATAACATTAATCCTCTTAATAATACTAGTTCGATTATCAGAGAAGTTAAGCGTTTTCTACTATGCTCATTTAATTTTCAGTTTCTAGGACTATGGGCGATTAGTCGAGTCGATTTTTGCAAATGCTAAATGACAAACGAATAAAGCAGATATACACAGTAGCTGTTTATTTATTGAAATGGGAAAATCTACTAATTAATAAGTAATAAATATTCACTCACTGGTAATAATGTACGTTCAGTATAACGTTCAGTATGACATCGCTATATGATGTCTGTTTCTACTCCAACAGTTTGATTAATTAAAGTCGTATGATTGCATGCATCCACGTAGATGAGGATAATAATTCCGAAGACTGTCCAATTAAGAAAAGTTATTGTAAGATGTGGTCCATGCAGCAGGTTAAATTGTATGACAGTATTCTGTATGCTCTTTCTACATACGACGATTGTATGGTTTACATTAGGATTAGGAATTCAGCGAATCACCCAATGAAACATTCTTGTTTGTTCCTGAAGTAACAATTCATTGAAATGTCATGACAAAGTGTCAATCTGTACAACAATAATAAAATGTTCCAGTTGATTTTTCATTAGTTTGAGGAGATAGTGATTGGAAAATCATATGATCACTTCAATCATGACGCATGTTGTAGTGTTTTTATGTGTTGAGATAGACACTAAATTAGTTCCAGAGAAGAACTCAACTGAGTTACAGTACATGTAAGGATGATGAATTAGATAGTTGGAATGTTTATTATTGACAATTGTCGTCTTAAACATTCATTAATCCCCTTTTCTGTTCTATTAGACGAATTAACAATTAATTACATGTCATACAAAATGTTAGTAACCACACACTATAGGTGAAACAGACGTAACATGCAACTAGAAAAACTAGACTCGAATTGTTATGACAAACTAGGAGATATTCGTTTACCATGTCAATGTAGTGAACGTACTAATAAATGTGAAGGCAAACACATGTGCACTACTCTTATTATTATAGTATTTTACTTGTTGCTAGTATGAGTATGATTATGACAGAAGTGCCAGTAGGGACTTGACAGTGTAAAATATATTAGGCTGTCTTACAAAGCCTCAATGGTAAATGGTTTGCAAACGTTTAACAATCTATTGAAGTAAGCCAATTCATTAGGATAATTTGCTTATCATATATCTTTTCACATAACACAACAGTGCATGATAATGAACCCTCGATATTTGCAAGACTTCATCATCCTACTTATCATTCATTATCTTTAGGAAATATGTAATAGGAAAATGCACGAAAAACCCTATTCACTGTAACTTCAAAAACAATTGGCGCTCCTTATAATAACTTGTCAAAATAACTTGAAGGATAATATTGTCTACTTTGTGTGCATCAATACACTGAATTCACTGCTCATTGTATATCGATAAATATTCAGTCTTAGTTTCTTATGTTAACCATCAGTTCACATTAGGCATTTCTTTGTTTCCATGCAACGTTTAGAAATGTAAACTTTATCAATTTGTTAACATAAACTACAATTAATTATCAAGTTCAATCGCATGAATAATCCTTAAAGTACAGAGTTGATTGTTATTTATTGGCTTAGTGATAATATTTGTGCTTAATATACGTCAGTCAGTTATTCAATACCTTTGGAACATGCTAATGGAAACCACTGGGTTCCTTTTGTCTCCACGTACAGTAAATTCCACAACCTTTAAACAAATTCTTGTATGATTTAATATACTTTTGTCTACCTTTATACATATACACAAATATTCCGTTTTTCAAGCAAGTAAACAAGTTCTTCAAGTCGGAATGTTACTAGCCGCAGCAACATCAAACGTCTCGTCAAGGAATCCAAAATAGAAAAGGAGTCAGGCACAGAAGATATGTTGATAACAATAAAAAGCAAATGCCAATCACATTGCTAAGTTCTAATAATCTTTCATTAAAAAATATCCTAATGGCTGAATTAGATGCATCTACAGTAGTGTTGGTGGGTGCTGCAGGATTGTAATGTTCTAGCCCAGTCGAATTGACTATTGATTTTTAGGTCACAATCAGTGCTTACTTTGTCGCTGCATTTATTTTGATCGGCTTTTTGTTTCTACTAAGTTAGTAATTTAACGGTTTCATGAGAGATGTACAGTTAGGTATGAAACGCTTGCAATAGTGTATCATTTTGCTAATGGATGGAACTATTTGATGAAAGTTGACTTTGAGTACTGCAAAATATCTGCAGTTTTATGCTTATGAGGTAGGATGCCACTCACTTTAATAGTGTGTACATAGACGTTGTTCCATAATGGCACTACTGTATGATTATCGTATTAAGAACTTGTTAGGGTACTTCAAACGCTATATCTAGGTGTGTCGTTGCATTTCCTATTGCATTATCAAAATTTATTAACGCGGAAATAATCCCGGTTTACCTATGTTCAACATATTAAAATAAAAGTTTCTTTAAAAACCTTGCAGTCAACTATATCTGAAGTAGGATACGTCCGTTCCACATATTAACCTCCCATAATAATCGATACAGACTTCGAAAACATGCACTCATTCTATGAATCGTGAATGTGTATGAGTCAATATAGTACACTGTGATCCATAGACAGTTTGAAAATACATCGTCACATAACAGAGTTGAGATGGACACTAGTCATTCTTCCATTTCCTGCATAAATTCCATTCATCTTTATTGTTTATAACGCAATGAGATGACTTCCGATTCATTCATTCACAAAGTGATCAGTCTACATCATCAAACTTCACTCTGTTTGTTTTATTGTATCATCTAGCAATCTGATGAGTCTCACCATGTTTGATGTGCGCGAGAGAGAATGATTGCATTTAAGAAAAACGCATGAAATAAGCTATTGACAGAGAACATATTCAATAGAAAACTTAAAGTTTAATTTATTTTTTTACTTTCAATTTTTCTGTAGATAAAAATAAGAAGACATTCAAATATGTGAAAAACGTGTACACAACACTTATTTAAACTCAGTCAGATGATAATAGAGTCGACCGAGAGATTTTCATTCAGAACAATCTAGTCGGTTTCATCTACTTGTCTGATGAACTTCTTTTCACAAGATGAAAAATTTTTCTTTTGTTTTAATTTATCTAATTAAAAAGATAAAGTGAAAATGTTGTCTACTCTACATTGAAATAATAATACAAATCACTGAGGTGATCAATGTAGTCGCCGTACTGAAGAAGTTTGCAAGGAAGAATAACTGTCAATGATGTTCTAGATGTGGGTGACATTGCTTAAATGATATTCACAACATATGCGAATGTTTACATTGAATCACCGCTGTAAGATGACTTCAATAGTTTATTTATTTGTATATTCATGTAAATCTGGTTATCAAAGTGGATCATCAAATGATGCTTTTGTGTAGAAAAGTTTTAAATTCAAATACCTCCTGACTGATAATAACAATTGAAATTCATTCAATGGGAAGAACGTTGGAGGCATTATGATGCCTGTGGTTAGTAAGTGGCTACACTAAAGCGACAAGTCATTTAAAGTATATATTTTGTCAAAAATTAATTTCAGTTTAATGATAAGTGAAAAGAAGAAATCACTAACTAACTAAATTATTCTTCCAGATGTGTACAAATATAACAATAATGGGGTTCGGACACAGAATACTCAGACTATATGCATGAGTGAAATTTTCAAATAAAATTTATAAAATGTTCATAAAATATCGATTGCTTAAACTTCCTAGTATAACAAGTTCAATAGGATGATTTAAAGAGTTCCAGTTAGCATCGCATAATTTGTGCCGACCATGAAAAGAGAGAAAGGGAAGCAGAAAATTACTTAATTCAATTCAGATAAATAAATTATTATAATGAGAAGATTGTGTATGTAGGTCAACAAAAGTATAACAGCCAACGAGATCATGCCATTTTCATCATAACCAGAATCAATGACAGCCAGATTCATGTGATTTTCATCATTAGACTGACTTTATTGACTAGATTGAGTAAATAAGTGAGATGAGAGGAACTGCTGTTTGTTTAAGTTTAGATAAACTAACATTCGTTGATATACACTTTGTATTCTAATAAAGGTAAATTGAAACATGTCAAGTAAACGTGGCATGACACCTGAAAGTGTCTACAAAATTATTGAATCTGTTCAATCGCTTTTTGAACTAGTTGTGATGATGATGAATATGCTTTATTTGATTGTTTCGATGAAAATCAGGAGGTAGGTGCTGATAATAATAATAATAATAACAATAATAATAATAATAATAGTGAATATTGACTATTCCACTAATGTAGTAATGAATGATAACTCTCAATGAATCTCTTCGTGTTCAGTGATTAGTGACTTACTTTTCAAATAGGTATTTTCATACACTGTATCATATTTGTAATTAAGTTTGAGTGTGAGTGAATTTCCATGACTTAGTCTATAGAAATTACATTCATTAACTAGACTCTTTGTACAGATAATTCCTATAGAGTTTGCCATCGTACAATATTCATTTCAATGGTATGTTTTTCTTATTTCGGATTGGTGTTTTAAGCAAAATGAGAGATGTGTTCCTGTATGCTTGGGATTGGTTTGTGTATCATGTGACTTAATCTATTCCATATTCGTTGTTGATGAGACTCTAAAACATTTACTTGTGAAAGTCAGTTTTCCTGTTACGTTGGAACATTTTTCACACTTAATTGAATGATGGGATCACTTCAGTATGTGAGATTCTGCTCAAGCTGGAACTCGTTCACAGTTCCGCAATACATTCGCAGTGTTGTTTTGATGATGGATTTACTGTTGTCGCTGGTGATGTTAACATTAATGAAGATGAAGATGGTGATCGTGAGGACGATGTGGATAATTTTGCGTGTTGACAATGAGTATAATTGGTTTAACGGTGATGAGGATGTTAGTTATAACGATGATAAATGTAAATTTAAATAGTAATGTGCATGATTATGATAACTTGAAGTGGATTAGTAATGATTTGTATAATGATGACAGTAATAGTGCTGATGTCATGCATGATGAATTGTGTTATCATTCATCATGAAAACAACAAGACCTTGACCGATTTGCAGGATGTCGTTAGATGCATGACACCACTTTCAGCCTATTCAACTTATGTATCAAACGCGTTTCACTTTTACGTTGAAATGAATAAAATCTAGAATCAAGAACACACCATATTCTAAGTAATCCGTCACTGGTGCTAAGGCCTAATTATCATTTTTCCCACCGTATTATATAATGATCACAATAAATACAGACCATCTTTATTTACTTCAAGTATAAACGTCCCATACTCATTAATGCTTAAAATCCAAAATATCCTGTGTTCGAGCCTCCAGCAAAGTTGTGATTATGCACATTCACAAAAGAATTACATGTGAGAATTTAGAGTTAGTTATATTAATCTATGTACTTAGACAGACGCCAAAACTTATATGATGTGGAGTACGTCAAGAGTTAGAGGATGATTTATTTTATGTGAAGTAATTTCTGATGATGTTGTCACATAAAGCAACAAACCTTCTCAATGCGTTTGTTTAGTCTTATAAAACGTATTTTCGTCACTGTTACTAAGGCCTAATTATCATTTCTACCACTGTATTATATAATTATCACATAAAATACAGACCGTCTTTATTTAACTCAAAAAAAGATTCGTTACTCATATCGAACTTCAGACAGCTCACACATTCAACACTTTAGACTAAGTCTAATTTTAATCAAATGTGTATTTAACTTCTGATTACAAACCTCATCCTCCATCTTTAACAAGCTGCAAAAGTAGAGTTGGTGCTTGCCCTGTTTTTTAATGCTCACCTTCTCATGTGACAATCCATGTGATGTCACGTTTATGAAGTACGCGCTGTTAGACCTGAAGATTCTGAATTTGATTCCATGATGTATAGAAAGATGTGAACGAATAGAGTATTTCATAGTTGAACTAAATAGTTAACTTTTTTCTAGGTTTTACGTTTGACTCAGTAGACATTAGTCCATAATGTAAACAAACGCCTTCATGATTATAAGTTGAATAGTGTGACGAGAAATCAAGTTGATGCATCCATGCTCTAAGCAATTTTACAGCCTAATTATCATCAAGTTAATGCATGCAAGTCAGTTAAAAGGTCATTTTATGTGAATATCATTAGGTAGACGCTTGTTGTTTAGTGATATCACGTCTCAAACAAAAAAATATGTAGAGCGTAACAACTCAAACGTTAAACACAATGAAACATCAGGATCCACCATAAATCAGGTTATAACTGAATTAAAGCAGGTGCATAATAAATACTGGTTGATTGGATCACATCATTTTCATCATACTGAATAGAATCATCATCATTATCATCATTATCATCATCAGCAGCAGCAGCATGAGAATCATCCGAGTCATTATAATCACCATCAGCAAATACAGCCTCATAATGATCACTAAGGACTGAATAAAATTCATTCTTTAGGAAATCGTTTCACATTCAGTTGACACACACACAACACAAATAAAGAGGAAGTTCTCATTCATTAACAAAAACATGAAATTCACGGTTTAGCCGACAATATCAATTCATTCATTGTTAATTTATATTCAATCGTCATTATATAATCAGGAGAATAAAATAATTTGGAGAGTTTCAGTGTACACCTCTTTATGTGTTCCGACTAAATAGAAGTGAATGAGCAGTAGAGAATCATTTTCTTTCTTTCTTTGTTCCTTTTTATCATTGAATTAAATTCAATGAAATGTTTTATTATTGACAGAAAACCCTCTATGTAGGTCAACAGAGGCATCAGAATGGATGTGATCATGCTATTTTCATTATAATTAGAAACATTATTGACTGATTCATATGAGTTTACTATTGGGATAGACTACACTCAAATTGAATGAATAAGTGAAATGTGTGAGTTCAGATAGACGGTTGTTTCATTTAAGTGTAGATAAACTAACAGTCATAGTTGTGCACTTTATTTTCTAATGAAAGTTATCGCATTGAAGTCAAGTAAATGTGGCATCATATTTGAAAGTGTCGAGCCCGTTTAGTAATTTTCATCAGTGATAAAACCATCACTTATATCAGCACAGTTATATTCATCAGCTACATATCACTAGATCCTGATTTTCAATGACATTTCATAAATTTCATTTGATCAATGTATTCATGCATAAAAGTCTGAATATCCTGTGTTCGACCCCTAGTCGTGTTGTTGTGTTTAGGCATATCCACAAAACAATTACTTCCTAGAATGAGATAGTTGGTATAATTGATTTCAGTTTTTCAATAGTCATTAAACTAAGATAAGTCCATGATGCAATATCCACTTTACGTGACTAGTTGATTTAGTGTATGCTCATGTGTTTTACCAAGAATATCATCATTCAATTTGAAGTAAACTTCATTCGCCCTACAGACATAAATAGAATAAGAGCGGACTTCTGTTGAATATTACCTGTCCCTAATGAGCAGAACACAATACTACTTACTTGCTTAATGTAAAATATTTGATAAAAGTGGAAACAGCTTTAAAATGTCTCTGTATTATTTAGCCAGTCAACCACCTAATTAACAGGCGAATAAGATATTCTAGGTCAATTATCTAATCAACATATTCGATGAGTTCACTCCATATGGTCGAAATAGAATTCATTTCTAGCCAATATTTGAATAGCGATTCCGATCTAGTGAGATAGAAACTCATTTCAATCACTTCGAAATTAACACCACTGGCATTGTATGACTGCATTTTGTGACTTAATTGTACTAAGAGAACTTCATTATTTGGTGGCGTTATGTTTTTTAGGCTAAACAAATGAATTGAGGAGGTTTCGTTGCTTTACAGGTTAATATCACCAGAGATTACTTTACAGAGAATAAAACATCCTTTAAATCTTGACGTATTCATACATAAATTTTTGTGGTTGTCACATACACCGATTGATATAAGCGATAGTAAAGTGCGCTATATCCCTGTAATCTTATGTCCGTGTAATTATAGATGGAATATCGGTGAGAAACCACTTTGCTTAGTTTATTGAAGGAAGGATTAAATCGAAGACGACTAAATGAATGCCTATGAAATGTTAATTTCTACCTTATTATTCAATATTATAAAACTAACATCGACACATTCTCAGTTCTGTAATTTTACTCAGAAATCATCATTGATCAGATAGCAACACTGATCTGACAGACACAATCTATTCATTTCACATCTCCGCGCTACCACCATGATCGTGTTGCTCAGTACTTGGTTTTCATCAGGTTCACATCTCGAAATTCGCGCTCTTACTGGTGTTGTATGACATTGTTTCGAGTTTACAGTTTATGATTTTGGAACAATACCTGTGTATCAGGTGAAATGTCCAGATTGTCACTACAACGACTTCTACTAGAGTGAAAAGCTGACTAATGCTTTATCCTTTTCAACTGATGTTTACCTTGAAGTCAGTTAAATTTACAAACCGGTAATAGGTGTCATTTATACTTAATTTAGGTGAAGGGTAATTGGAAACGGTGATGAATTACGAATAAGCCTGCGAATCTTCGTCGGAGACTAGTGGATGTGTTAAGTGTATTTGAATGCAGCCAACATCAACTGGCTATGATGTCTGGGACTAAGGAACATTTAAACGAGGTATACCAACATAATACTCGCCTATAAATTTGGCTAATGTTGCATTCAGTCACATTCATAAATGTAGACTAGTTAGTTTGAGCCCGTTCAATAATTATGATAATCAATGGTTAAGGCATCACTTTCATTGTCACATTTATACTCATTATCAGTAGATCTTCTTTCTTATTGACGTATATATATTTTATTTGAGTAATTCATTTATCATCTTCTAAGAGTAATTTTTTATTCAATTATTATTTTCATAATCAGTATTTGTAGTTGCTGCATATACTCTTCATGTTATATGCAGTTACTCGAAGGAATGTGATAGAGAATTAGCCTATAGCCATCTTAAAATATTATGGGCCGATTGACCGATATTTTGGTTAAGGTTTGGAAGCTCAACATAATCCCTCCACACCTTCAAACTCATTCAAATATCGCATATACTTATTGTTGAACATGGAAATATTTAGATGTTAAGGGTTGTATGGAGGGAAGTGGAGGGTGGTTTGTGTCTTTTTCTACATCGGGGATTTGCATTATGCGCTAAAATGAGATAGTGTACATTGTGGGAAATGAAAGAGTAGTTCGCGATTGACAACAATCATCATGTTTATGCATATGATGCACAACTAAATTTCATTGAATCCTATCCAAGTAGTTCGCACGTGCTAAATCGACAGTCGTCGGATTCACTAAAGGTTGCCATGTATCTGCGTTGTTGATTATGAGTAACGTTCCTCCTACTTTCACACTTGGCATAAAGAATATGTGTCTCATCTATGGCATAAAAAAATGTACACTCTGATAAACTGAATTGAAACTGTCCCCATGTGTCAGTTTCAATAATAATTTCGATTCGATGGTTCGTTACTACAGTCG
>CM046065.1:23864765-23905254 GCA_025215515.1 Schistosoma japonicum
TGTAAACCTACCCACTCAGAGTGTAGATTACTGATGGCAACTTATAAATGACCTATTAAATGGAATTTTATTGCTTTATTTTGTTTTCCAACAACAAACAGTATGAGAATGGATTAAATACTTGAGAAGACCAATGTGTACTTGACGTCTACAACTGAGATCGAGTAATGGAAAACATGTCTTTAGTATCCTGTTATCTCTAGTTGTGACAGACAGCAAGTGTCGAATTGACAATCAACAACTCTGAACTACATTTGTCCTTTAAAGAGCATTTTTAATAGAAGAGTTTGAAGTGTAAAACAAGTAAGTAACACATTTTATGAATTTGATTTACACTACAAAAATAAATGATGGATTACTATACAATTGACAGTGAACTTAAAGATTTGAAAAAGCGTGGAAAATCAGTATGAGATGAACGATGTAGCAGACACAATGTTCATTGGGACACGTGATAGTGTAATAATTCATAGATAAATATTATCAGTGTCAAGAAGACGATCCCCGATTCATTAAAATTCATTAAACCCCTATCATTTTTTAAAACTTTAACTTCATGAATAATTGACTGTACAAATATAAAACTGCATAAAGTTGAGTTTACTTACTTGATTTTGACATTAATGTTGCAATCATATGATAGCCTTCATCAGAAATTAACAAATCTTCCCTGTGAATAAGTTGTCCCTGTACGATAGTTCCGTCTGAATGAAAATTTATATAAAAAATTACCACAAATACGAATGACACAAAAGCAATGTTGACATTTTTAGTTATTTCAGATGTATACTTTGGTGTCATTCTATTCTGACAAAAATGGCTGTTCTGAACATCTTCCTGACTTGTTCACTCAAACTGTACGATGTTTGGCCGGTGAATGATCAAGCCATTGAATGGTGATTTATTCGCCATCAATAGGTATCTTATGCATACACAACAGATTACAGCATCTAGTTCATGATTCCTCCTACTACAACCAACCAACATACACTTCATTTTTAACAGTCATCCAGTATGAATTACAATTGAATGTTACACATCATCTATGTGGAACATTCGATCGACAGCATCAATAGTTAATACAATTCTGTCAAGTCCACTTGATGCCTGTGCTGGTTCTATAAGTCAAGCAAATTCATTGAACTTACAGATTCATCAATGTCACTTTGTTAAATTAAAGAAATTTCTTCAATTATTTCATATACAAACAATGATAGAATAAATCTTACTTCCATCTGCACTGCCATTATAAATTCCATCGATTACTTCAATTGTCACAGTACAATTGTCAGGTATAGAACGCTCCCACTGGAAGACAGAAACAAATAGAAATTAACATTGTATGATGTCTGATAGGTATAGTTTTGTATTTAAGATAGAAATCTAATGGCTGTTAATGCTAAATCAACTTACTTTGTGTCTAAGTTCACTGTGTGATGTAATGATACTTATTTCTCTGTGTTGTTGAGTGTTTAATTAGCCCGTCATTGAAAAGTCATCAAATCAGTTATAAGATAAGCACTGACGTCGTTATCCATAAACTGATATTGAGGACTGTTCACAGGTCACTGTGTTGACTAATCAATATGACGCAAGTTATAGTTGTGTTGAGCACATTTTAAAATATTAGTGGGTTTCGATGAATTCGTGTTTACAGTCAAAGTGAGTGTAATTTGCCGATGTCATCACTCTACAAACACGTTTAAATTTGCAGCAGACCTAACCAACTTAATTTGTGTCCAATTTGACTTAATAAGTGGTGAATAAACTTGATCATCAAAGATGACTCTGTAGAGTATCCCACATTTCATTGGTTTCTAATAAAAAGTGGTCCATTTTGATTAAAGAGATTTACTTTATCTGCTGAATAAGATGTTAACGATTTGGCCGATTGTGTTGAGTCATCATAATCATCTACAAGTGATTCGTAGACAGTCTACACTTTGTTCGATTCCTTTCAAGTGATTGTTTAAATTTCACTTATGATTTAATTAAAAAAATAAAAATACTGATTTGATGAGTGTAGTGGAATAGACAATAACATTCACAATCAATGATTGATTAATGCACTTCATGTAAAAAAGTTACCCGTTGAAAGTCAATTTGAAAGCTTCCATCTTTATAAGCATACGCCTTAATAAGGACTAGAATGAATAAACAAAAATTTAACAATCAATCGATGACTGAATGTGAATCACCATCAACAAACTAGTTAATTCGTTATCAGTAACAATCAAACCATAAGAAAGTGAGACAAATATTGATTGAATGTATTGAATGATGATCTGCTTAATACATTCAACTAAATAAAGTTGAACCAATAAATCTCTACTACATTATGGGAATTTAAAATTATCAGAGTAGAGCAAATATTTTCAGTTTGATGACAGGCAACATTCAGGATGGATGTGACTGAAAAGTAAAATACAAAGACATATCAACTGTTTCCTCCTGACTAATTGAATCAAGAAGCTTCATTGTTGATCTAGACTACATTTGTACACAATCATTACTTCAGATGAATGCAAACATTTTACTGAATCCACACGAAGTTAGTCAGTTCATGTTAATGTATATGCAACGAGATGTCAGTTTCGCTCATCGATTCACATGATTATCGTTAACTTTAATGGAAATAATGGTAGTTAATCGAAAATAGATTGTTACAGAATTCAGTGAATGAAATCATGACTTAAAGACTACTTGATAATAATGAATATCGTAGAGTTAAGCAAACAGAATAACATGTTGGCACTTACTCCGCGATTCAGGGTGTGATTGGCAGAAAGTCGTTTCTATCCAAGGAACTATGAACGCATTATCTGCAGATTTAAAAAGATAAACAATTACCTTTCCACTAATAACAATCAAATAAAAATTTTCGTTCTACTGGAAATGAACATGGAGAAAAGGTTGTTGTGAAGTGATTCATAATAAAGTATCGTTTAATTCAAATGAATAAACTCCACACGTTTCCTGCATTTTATCGTCTGTTTAACAACTTATGAATGATGTGATACAAAACGATCTTGAATCTGTTTTGTTTATAAGGTGTTTGTTATTTTTTTGCTGTTAACAGTGATGTTGTTGAAGTGTATGAATGGTCACATTCAAAAGTCTGCTCGATGTCAAGTCTTTTCAAAAGATTCACCATTATTACTAATTAACGCTAAGTTGGGTGTCAATTAAATAAAATGCGAAAAACAATAGAAGTGAACTTACCGTAGGTATATACACACACGTAATTTTTAATTGATTTCGCACCAACAATTCGAAACGACCTGATTCGTTCTCCGGATTCAAAGGAATTACCGAAAAGTAAAGTCCCACCTAAGTAAAAGCAACAACATCAACATATTGAAATTTCAAAGTGTGATACATTTAATACAAATAAGGAATTGTTTCAATTGAGTTTATAATCAAATTAAACATGTTATGTGTCATAGCTGAAGTAGGTTTGAATGATGTGACTGTATCATTAGTGTACAGTATTTATCAGATTCATTTATTCATTCAGGAATTCACAGTGATGTTCGATTGTATGATGTGGGATTTAATGCAGTTGAAAAGATATTGAATGCATCCACATTGATACGCATACACATATGGGTTAATATGGTAAACACAAAAACTGTGATCACTTACTGCTTGTGAATCCTACGATTGACTTGAAAGTAAACTGATTGACAGTCATGGTAAACCATTTGAAAGGACGCTAAATTTATTTAATTTTTTCAGCATATTTACTTGAACTACACAACCTACCAGCCAAAACTTATCACTTGTACAATAACTCGATTTCGCAGATCCTATATCATTTAAATTGTCTGATATAGAAAAAGCAAACTAAAAGTCAATTAATTGTTAACGCAAACCAATTTCATACAATCACTTACATATGGTTCAAAGGCTACACTGTTATCCAGAAACAGTATATTGAAGTATATCATCGAAGGCACAAACCAGTATAACAAGGAACTCATTTGTCTCAGATCAATACTCATCGTTGCTCTCATCAAGAAAATAATGAAATTTCTTACATTTACGTCACTTTAAATACACTTTTCATTGGTCTATATAATTCACTGATTGGACAAAAAATACAAGTAAGCACCAACTAATCATTGGTGTCCATTACAGTAGTCGTATTTGATAAGTTGACTGAATGTGTTACTTGTCGGTTGACCTTAAAAATAGTGTGGTTGAAAATTTTAGTTTCTTGTTGGTAATAATACTTAAATTGTTATTGGCTGAAAACTGAAAATGAATGAATTTTCACCGTGACACTGTTCTCAGTTTTTGTCGCCTAAAATCAGCTCTTGGTGTAATCTGATTAGTTGAATGAATGTGATCTCTACTACCTTGAATCGATTGGAAAATGTGATCCAAACTTCAAAAAAAATCAAATTAACAAAATTTTGCCGGTAAACGCTCAATATTTGTGCTAACTTAGATAAAAGAGTTCTAAATGTAGTCAACTTTAGGCGGTTTTTCTAGGAATAGCACAATTCTAGTTTATATCATATGCATTGATAAATAATTTATTATTAAAGTTTAATTACTCATTTTACTTTCCTTACGTTAATAAAAAAGGTTGAGAATTAAAATTGAATTACTAAGTGTTAATGAAGAGGCAGAAATAATGATAACAATAATCCTCGTAATAATACTAGTTCAATTAACTGAGAAGTTAAGCGTTTTCTACTAAGCTTATTTTATTTTCAATGTCTATGAGTGTAACGATTAGTCGAGTCGACTATCTGCACATGTCAAATGATAAACAAATAAAGTAGATATTCACTGTAGCTGTTTATTTATTTGAATGGGAAAATCTGATGATTGTTAAGTAGTAAATATTCACTTACTAGAAACAATGTACGTTCAGGATGACATCGCTATATGATGTCTGTTTCTACTCCAAAAGTTTGATTATTTGAAGTCGTATGATTGCATGCATCTACGTAGATGTGAATAATACTTTCATAGTCTATCCGATTAAGAAAAGTTAACGTAAGACGTTATTTATGCAGCAGATTAAATTGTATGACAGCATTCTGTATGCCCATTCTACATACGAAGATTGTATGTTTTACATTTGAATAATAAATTCAGGAAATCGTCTAATGCAACCTTCTTGTTTGTTTCTGGAATAACGATTCATTGAAATGTCATGACGAAGTGTCAATGCATACAACATTAATTAAGTGTTTCAGTTAACTGTCTATTAGTTTAGGGTGATAGTCGTGAGAAAATCATATGATCACTTCCATCATCACGCATGTTGTAGTGTTTTTATGTGTTGTGATAGACATTGAATTAGTTCCAGAGAAGAACTTAACTGAATTACAGTACATGTAACGATGATGAATAAAATATCAAGGATGATCGCTATCGATAACTGTCGTCTTAAACATTCATTAATCCCCTTTTGTGCTCTAGTTGGCTAATTAACAATTAATAACATGTTATACAAAATGTAAGTAAACACTCAATATAAATGAAACAGGCTAAACATGCAACTAGAAAAACTAAACTCGAATTAATATGACAAACTAAGAAATATTCGTTTGCCATGACATTTTAGTGAACGTACTAATAAATATGAAGACAACCACATGTGCACTACTCTAATTATTATCTTATTTTACTTGTAAAAAGTATGAGTATGATGATGACAGAAGTGCCAGTGGTGACTTGACAGTGTAGATTATATTAAGCTGTCGTACGAAATCTCAATGGTAAATGGTTTGCAAACGTTTGACAATCTATTGAAGTCAGTCAATTCATTGAGATCATTTGCTTATCGTATTCCTTATCACATAAAATATTAGTGCATGTTAATGATCTCTGAATATTCGCAAGACCCCATAATCCCAGTTGCTTATTAATAACGAGAAGAAATATAAAAAATGAAAAGATATACATAAAACCCTAATCACCGTTACTTCTAAAACTATTGGCGTTCCCAATAAAAACTTGTGAAAAAATTAACTTGGAGAATAATATTGTCCATTTAGTGCATCAATACAATGAATTCACTGCTTAATGAATATCGATAAATATTCGATCTTAGTTTATTGTATTAGCCATTCGTTCACATAGGGCATTTCTTTGTTTCCATGCAAAGTTTAAAAATGTAAAATTCATCATTCCGTCAACGAAAACTACAATTTATTATCAAGTTTAGTTGCATGAATAATCCTTATAGTTGATTGTTATTCATCGGCTTAGTGATCACTTTTCGCTTAGTGATATTCATCATAGATAAACGGTTATCATTTCTGTTAAGTGTTATTCTCATTGACTAGAATTTTAATACAAGTTGTATTGACAGATTACTGAGTTTCCCACATCACTTTTCAAAAACTTTTAACGAAGTGAATCATTAATGTTCACAACTAATAAATGATGTTTACATGATTATCATACAGCATAGTAATCATTGATTTTTCAAAGTAAACCGTTGAATAACATTAGTTACGAAAATACAATGAATACTTTCTGTTGTAACATTACACCTCAATGAATTCAGTTTGAAGTGACAGGCCCTTTGTTAACAATGAATGTATACATGATAAATTGTCAGCAATCCGTTTAACTGATTTATTTTATTCCTCAATATACACGCATGATTTACTGAAAAGGAACACGAATAACATTTCATTTGTTTTCTACTAGCACCAATAACGATAATTGAGTAATCGATCTGACTAGTTACGTGTATATATTCAGTGGAAACTTATCGAGTACAAAAGAAGATTAGGAGACGTTTCCGGTAGAAATATTTTATTTAAGGTAACAAGTAAGATATAATCGTGAATCAGCTTCATTCTGCTGACAGTTTTCACCCTCAAAGAACTTGCTGTAAAGCTTTGAGTCAAGTAAGGGTGATCTTAGTTTAACTGATTTTCAAGGTGTGGCGTGAAAATATCTATCACCAATTTGTTAGTGAGACTTTTTTTTCCCAATCTCTCGATGCCAAAAGTTCCTTGACACATTCGTTTCAGTTGTGCCATAGGTACGGCAATTATCATAGCAAAGGCATATGTTGTAGTTGCGGTCTAGGTGTGCATCGTCAAGTATATAAGAACTATTTGCGCGTGTAAAAAAACGGACGGTGTTCCGTTGAATTCATGTTGAAGGAAATACATGCGACTCACTAGTTTGCACAAAAAAGCATTTACAATAAGTAAACCAAATTAAATGTGCTATACCTCAAGAAATTATGAACCCACTCCGATGAGTTACTTAGTGTATTTGGTTTATGCATTGATTTTACATTTTTCTGTTTCATATTAGTTACGAAGCATTAGTGTAACCGGAATTCATTACCAATTTTTATTATTTCGTTGTTTTTGTCATCTATCACATCAACTATCAAACATCATTGACAGAATGTCCACAGAAACTGTAACAACGTCTGACTCCAAGCATCTAACGAAACGCGGGAAAAATTTCAGGTTTCTTCTGTCATCAATTCACCACTACGAGATTTCAGAGCACCATGAGATCTGTAATCTTCATAGGGTACACTCGAATATTGGCAGAGGACAGTCATATGATGAACACAATCCTATTGCAACATTAGACATGCAATGTTGAACACTTAGCGCACACACTTTAACAAGACATCATAATATCATCTCTGATAATGTTTTCCATCTAAGTGACTAAACTTTCTTAATTCATTTGTTTAGCCTAAGAAACTTAACACTACAAAATAATGAAGTTCTCTTGGCACGATTCAGTCACAAAATGCAGCCATATAAATGCCAGTGGTGTTGATTTCGAAGTGAATGATATGAGTTTCTATCTGATTAGATCGGAAAGACTATTCGAAAAATGACTAAAAATGAATTTTATTTCGACCATATGGAGTGAACTAATCGAATATGTTGATTAGATAATTGACCTAGAAAGTCTCAATCGCATGTGAAAGAGGTGGTTGACTGGTAAAATCATACAGCGACATTTCCAAGCTGTTTGCACTTTTATCAAATATTTTGCATCTTTCAAGTTGGTAGTATTATCTTCTGCTCATTAAGGACTGGCCATACTCAATAGAAGTATTCGGTGTAATTGGAGTAATTAATCGATTTCGGACGACTTGTTGTTATTCCTTTGGGTTGTGGGGATAATAATCAAGGTGGATACTCGATTAATTAGGAGCACTCGGTCGGTGGAGGAAACACAATAGTATTCTGAACTCCGGAAATCGCAACCCCGTTGACTATCTTGGCTTTGTAAAAGAACTTGATGTTATTTATCTGACTCAAGGATCTCGGAAGAGATGAAGTTGATGTTTCCGACTGAGCAGTGCACGGGAGCAGCTGCTAGTGCTATTAAATGTTGTCAGCTTTTACCATCAGGAGGCTATGAGGAAGCTTGACGTATGCTTAAACAGATATTCGATCGACCATATGTTATAGCGAGGCATTTGATGGGGTCGGAGGTAATGGTCGAAAATTAAGGACAGCCCACAAGAGATAGCATCATTCTTTGACAACTTGTTGGTGTATAGAAACGTCGTGGTTTCACTCGGTAAGGCTCACGAGTTGGATTCGATCACTGTAATTGAGATGATAGTTGAACGTCTTCCTACTAGGCTGCGAGAGAAATGGGTGGATTTAAGTGCCTTTATGGAAGAAAAGGAGGTTGAACCAAAATTTTCGGATGTTTTAAGACTGGTGAAAAGTAGTGTGAGTCAATCAATGAGTAGATTTGGAAGATTAGTGAAACATACGTCTGCTTTTGATCGTCGATCCTCATGAACCTAATTTAGATGAATCAATACTCGGAAGCAGAAATAACTATTCAACTATTTCATTCTCGATTATAATTGTTTTGTGAATGTTCATAAACACAACAACACTAGAGGTCGAAGACAGCATATTCAAACTTTTATTCACTAATGAATTTTTTAAATGAAATTTATGAAATGTGATTAAAATTAAGATCCAGTCAAATGTAATTAATGAATATAACTGTGTTAATTAAGTGATGCCCTAACCATTGATTATAATTATTGACCGGGCTCGAACATATCATTCGAAAATTTCAAATATGGTGCCTCATCTACTTGACTTCAGTGCTATAACTTTCATTAGTAAATAAAGTGTATAACAATGATTGTTGTTTTATACGACCTTAAATAAAACAAACATTTCTCCAAACTACCGAATTTTACTTATTTATTCAATCTAAGTGTAGTCTATTTCAGTAGTAAACTCATATAAATCAGTCAATAATGTTTCTAATTGTAATAAAAAAAGCATGATCACATCCACACTCGTGCCTCTGTTGACCTACACACAGAGTTATTTGTCAATAATAAAACATTCCATTGAATTAAATTAAATGATAAAGAAAAAAGTAAATAATTGTGTGTTTCTCTTACACTTCTATTAAGTCGGAACAAATTGAGGTGTTTACTGAAACTCTCCAAATTATCTTATCCTTCTGATTATGTAATGAGGATTATAAATAAATGAAGATGTTGGGGTCTTTGAAATGGGGTGGTTTGTGACCTTGTGTTTATCGTGGATTATCACTATGTGCTGTACAGAGATAGTGTACTGGTAATGAGTATAATTGTGGCAATTATATCGATGCCTTAAGCATTGAATAAAATCATTGTTCGGTCTTGTAACTCTTACTTTTATATAAACACCGACACAGCCTTCGATAAGGAGGAGATAAATTTATTAGTTTGGTATCGATGATTGACAAGAGAGTTGAGTCAAGCAAGAAATGGATCACTATTTTCATAGGATGAAGTTTCTTTACAAACCCTATGGTCAACTTTATCAGAAGTAGGACACGTCCATTCCACATATTATTCTCCTATATTCATCGTTACTGACTTTGAATACATGCACTCATCCTATGAATTGTGAATGTGTATGAGTCACTATAGTATATTGGGATGTATAGACAGTTTGGAATTATATTATTACAGAACAGAATTAGAATGGACACTAGTCATTCTTTAATTTTCTGCCTCAATTCCATTCATCTTCATTGTTTATTACGCAATCAGATGACACTCAATTCATTTATTCACAAAGTAATAAGTCTACATCAAACTTCACTCTGTTCGTTTTATTGTATCATCTAGTAAGCTGATGAATTTCATCATGTTTGATGTGCGCGAGAGAATGACTGCACTGTAGAGAATTGCGTGAAATAAGCTATTGACAGAGAACATTTTCAATAGAAATCTAAGAGTTTAATTTATTTTTCTACTTTCAATTTTTCCGTAGATTAAAATAAGGAGACATTGAAATATGTGAAAAACGTGTACACAACACACATCTAAACTTATTCACATGATAAGAGAGTTGACCGAGAGATTTCCATCCAGAACAATCTTATCAGTTTCACCTATCTGTCTGATGAACTTTATTTCACAAGATAAAAATACTTTCTTTATTTTTATTTTATGTAGTTAGAATAATAATAAAGTGAAACGTTTGTCTACTCTACATTGAAACAATAATACAAATCACTGAGGTAATTATTGTATTTGCTAAACTGAAGCAGTTTACGATGAAGAATAACTGTCGATGATGTTCTAGATGTAGGTGACTCTGCCTAATCGAAGTTCACAACAAATGGATGGGTAATTAACAGTTCTAAATACAATCATTTATGTGAATGTACATTATTTACTAAACAAGTATCACCACCAGTTATTTAACCAAAGTGTGATACACAAATTAAAATAGTCTATTCAATTTGAAGAAACAAACAAGTATAATATAGAATTTTTCCGGGTTAGTTTATAGATTGTCTTTTCAACGGGTTATGTCTACATTTGTTACAACACAACATTTCACGTTTCATTGGTGTTCTTCAACCGACAATCGAAAAATGCACAAATTTAGTCATTTCAAGCAATACAATCAAAAACAGAACCAATATGACAGTAGCCAAAACAAAAGTGTCGAGTAAAGCAAAGTAGATGCAATTCATAAGAATCGTAGAAATTCGGTAGGAAGGTAATAGAAAACAGATATCACAATGAAAATAAATGTTAACTATCTTTTTTGTAATCAAAAAGATCGACTCCTGATTTTGTAGTTTTCTGAGGATTCCACAATTTTATGAGAGTAATTTTGATAATTTCACAACCTTGAACTCATGGAATACAACAATCAGTCAAATCATGCTAGTTTACTAAATCTCTGCATTCAGTTCAATTACAATTGCTTAAATATTACACAATTCGGGAGCATAATTCGATTGCGATTAGAACGTTTGTGTAGAAATGGTTCTCATTAATTTGTAGCTCCCGAATTCACTATCAATTACTTATAATCTGCTTATTGTAGATTGATACTGTGCAAATCAAAATTTGATTTGAATAGGTGAATCATTTTGTTAGAGTTCATTGAGAACTACGTAATGCAGATGAGTTAAGAATTCAATTGCAGGAAGTTTCAGAGAAACGCCGAAAATTCCAAGAACTGATGTATTCCTTTAGTGTGCAACAATCCAAATCTATTAAGGAGCGACATATCTGTCCAGATATATTTTCGTTTACATATATGACTGTTTATTAAGAAAATATCTTACTGTTGTATTAATATGCATAACATTGTTATGATTCTCTTACTCGAAATTGTTCTGTATTTCAGATACTCGCCGAGTATATTAAGCGCAAATTATTGACTTTGCATATTCTACTTTCCGTGAGCGTCTGCAGCCGCGGGGTGTTTTAAACATGCGTCGCAAGGTATTCTCACAATCCAACCTTCCTAGTTAATACTTAAAACTTCTTTATGTTGATCTGTAAGTAATTTTGAAAAACTGAAATCACGTTAAACTTCTCTTGGTGGTTTGTGTAGTTACCAGTTGAATGAAGAATATACCTCAAAATCTTTTTTAGTGACTGCCGACCAGTGGAATCTAATTTCCTTCTTTAATGAAGTTATTGATTTGAATGGCACGTACAAAACAGACAGAGAAAATATTTTCTTATATCAACTGATAGCACTGGATGTTAATCTAATGGCCGTCCTAATAACATTTGGATTAATCGGAAGAGAAACGTCTTCAATAATAACGCATTTTTAAAATTTTTTCAGAAAGTCAACCACAACAGAAACGTAGGGTGCTTCATAACAGATGATGCAGTACCGATTGAGACAGCGATCAATGTCGTGTATTCTAATGCTTATAATTTATTGCGTCATGTGCATATTATCAGAAATGTTATAAAACGAGTACGTAAATCGAATAGTTTTAATAATGTTATAAATTGTAGCGACTACGAACGCAGGTAGTACAATTCTTTTATAGACTGACGTGTACGAAAACCGCTGATAGGCAATTTATGTTAATTAACGTAATAAGCGTTTACCCGTAGTTTTGAAAGAAGTGTATCATTGTTAGAGATATAGGACCATCTTTCCATAGATACTTGCACAATTTTATTTTACTTAAGAGGGCAAAGTTGACAGTGGCCTTCAGACCTACAGAAGTACTAATGGAACAGAATACTAAAAGTTTATCAAAATCACCCACAGAATAATTTAAATACACAATTTATCAAGACGAGTGCAAATCTCGCTGTCGATATTCCACCTTCTACTTCGAATTGGTTATCGAATGCAAAGCCGAGTACAAACGAGACGTTTACAGAGGAACTAGACTCGAATCAGTATCACGCACTGAAATGAGACGCATGGCATTAAGGCAAGGATTCACAGACACTTATTTCCAAGTACATGAACAACATTCATTATCTGTAATGAACAAAGCTTTGAAAAATATTTAGAATGATGAAATTCGGAAGTTTATTAACTACCTTGAATGCACATGTTGTGTCCATCCGATGTCATCTATCTTAGAGATGACCGATTCTTTACACTACAGACAGACGTTTACTTCAAGTCAGTTTCTTGTGTTGGCTGGTGAGATTAAGATTTCGCAGTCGTTTACAACAACACATTCAATGCTTGTTATAAGCACAAATAAGCACTGTGATTATCCTGTAAGTATTTAACCATTTGGATAAAAGCCACATATATCTAATTATGGCACTCACATGGGTGCACAATAAGCATACTTATCTATCGATAAATAGCAGACATTATAGAAATCAGCTACACTAAGTGTACTTACGATATACGTGTAAAGAATCTGGTCTACACTGTCACTGACTCGTAGAACAATAAAAAAACCATTAACATACAAACAAAATGAATTCATAGACTTAGTTAAAAATAAAATAAACACAATGATGAACCTGTAACACGTGTAATCAGTAGTCACTGAAGGGCGGAGAAGACCTGAAACCACAACACATAGAGTTAACCAAGAACTTCACACCAAGAGAGAACACGAAGTGGTAGCCATGAGTCTTTTATTTTGAAGAATCGAAATTCGCGGGTTCTCTACATAATGAATGGCTTATTTACAAAATGGTCAAATTAGTCATCTTGTAAGTTGATTGTGCGCAGGGCATGCTCCTCTCCTTCAAAAACGTTTATCCTTGGTCACTATGCAATAGAAAGTAAATAGTATATATTAACAACGTTATACATAGTGATTTTAACACAGTTATGTAATACAAACATCGAATATACGCCATAAGTCAACACTGAAACTCCAATATCCAATAAGTATACATATACTCCTTATTAACTATTTGATTCTTCTAGTTATCATTGCTGTTAACCAAAAAGACTTCATCTCTTTAATATTGTAACAGGTTTTCAATAACTATAATATTTGCGCTTAAAATGCGTAAATCCATTATCCAATAACTGTGCGTCATGCTAACAGAAACTACTTGGTTCTTCTTGCCCCCACATCCAGAAAATTCCACAAACTTTAAACAGATTCTCTTTTGATTTAAAACACTTTTGCCTTTCTTCGAGTTTAACGTCTGAAATAACGTAAGTACACCAAGTTTTAGTTATTAGGTTACAAAATGGGTTATCTGGGTGCACATTAAGGATTTAAGATGGATGATTTTATTGCAATAAAAAACAGAAATTAAATTGATTAGTAGGAAACAATGTGAAAATAATAACATTAGATAACTCACATGTTAGCTGGAATAATGAAGAATCATTATGAACGCTGTTTAGGCTGTAAAAAGAAAATGATGTATATGGGGTGGTAGCAGTTAGACATTAGTCATTAAAGGGTCGTTAGGGAATTCTTTGTCACTTAATGGGGTGCCTTCTGTACGATGATGTGGGATAAGCGACGGCTTAACAGAAACAGGTGTAAAGTAAGTATGACGGGATATCAAGCAGTCAGACTTAGGAGATTCGTTGTTTGCATAAAATGCTAAGTAATGAGTTGAGGTTCCATTTGAGTCCATTGTTATGAAGAATGGAGTGGATAGCGGTTCATGTAAATAAAATCTAACGGATTGTAGACAGATAGCCAGTAATTATACGGTGGCGAATTGTTATAATATCCCATAAAAGCATCGCCAAGCAATTCATGCTTATTATGCACTGAAGTTTAAGGGAGGTTTATAAACGATATTTTTGAACCCGATGTGAGCATGGAATTGCTAAAGAGAAGTGCAGAGCTATTATAATATGTGCAATAATCCCGCTATGCAGAGCTTATATGTATCATGTAGGCCCGTCCCATCTTATCTCTATGCTGATGTTTGTTATTCAGTGGTTAGAAGTCTAAGTCCTTTTGGTAGGGGTTTAAATAATATGCGAGCTTTACATTTTAGACACATAAGATCTGTAGCGGTAAATGATCTTCGGAATAAACAGTTGCGTAGGCTCTCGACATTGATCCTGACAATGTTGAAGGCGCGTGGTCACGCATCACCACCAGATCACGACTCGAACCTCCGTGAGTAGCATCTCTCTCTAGTTCTTCAGCCTAGACGTCGCTATTTCATTGAAGCTCTGTTTACGATCAAATATAATTTCTCCTACATCCATCAGAGCCTTCTGATTTCTTTTCATTCGTAGGAGTAGGTCCAATCGATAGAAGTGGCTCTGGTTGTACGACATGCGCAACTTGGTCACATGCCCGAGTACACTTCATTGGTGAGCACAACGTGATCAGGACACGATCATTACTGTGAGTTCGTTTCATTTTATAGTTTTTAACAGAGCATTATTAGTGTTTTATTTTTTTTCAAACATATTTTTCACAGTATCTTTGTATTTGCATACATTACTATTTTTATGATGTGCGACCAGATGCCCAAGCTTATTAGGATTAAAACCTCTACGTCTTCAAGCTTTCAGCTCATTCTTTTTTGGGCAGATAATGTTGAAGCCTGGTTCTGCTACGCAGAAGCGGAAATTTGAGACTACGGTGTGATATATCCACGCGTTCAATTTCTGGCAGTTGTAAGGTCACTTCCGCGTGAATTGAACAGGTACATCACCCTTTCATTCTTCAGTCCCGACTGCCTAGAACCGTACGAACAGCTCAAAGAATCAATTCTCAAACGAGCAGACTCGTCCGGCAGACAACGTCTTGATGAGTTGTTTCACACCATTGAGCTTGGTAGTGGTTCAGCGACCAAAATGTTATCGCTTATGAAAGAGGTAATTGGTCAGCGCTCTTTTGATGAAGGTCTCTACTGTCAACTCTTTCTATCAAAACTGCCACAATAAGTGCAAGCAGCATCGGTAACATTTAACAACAACCCAGTAGATGAACTAGCTTCATCTGCTGATCGAATTCTGGAGATCACTACACCTAATCGTTACCCTTTCTAGAGACGATTTATCCCAAACTGTCCATCTATTGGAAAACCATTAACAGATCAGCTTTGTGAGAATGAAAAGGTGTTTACAATGGATTCAGAATCTAAGGAAACCTTCATCGCAGCCTAAAGAGGCAATAGCCAATGTAACTATGCTGGCACACTACAATACTGAAACTCCCGTCAGCATTGCTGTCGACACTTCTGACTCAGCCATTGGCGCAGTTCTGCAACAATAAATGTTAACTATCTTTTTTGTAATCAAAAAGATCGACTCCTGATTTTGTAGTTTTCTGAGGATTCCACAATTTTATGAGAGTAATTTTGATAATTTCACAACCTTGAACTCATGGAATACAACAATCAGTCAAATCATGCTAGTTTACTAAATCTCTGCATTCAGTTCAATTACAATTGCTTAAATATTACACAATTCGGGAGCATAATTCGATTGCGATTAGAACGTTTGTGTAGAAATGGTTCTCATTAATTTGTAGCTCCCGAATTCACTATCAATTACTTATAATCTGCTTATTGTAGATTGATACTGTGCAAATCAAAATTTGATTTGAATAGGTGAATCATTTTGTTAGAGTTCATTGAGAACTACGTAATGCAGATGAGTTAAGAATTCAATTGCAGGAAGTTTCAGAGAAACGCCGAAAATTCCAAGAACTGATGTATTCCTTTAGTGTGCAACAATCCAAATCTATTAAGGAGCGACATATCTGTCCAGATATATTTTCGTTTACATATATGACTGTTTATTAAGAAAATATCTTACTGTTGTATTAATATGCATAACATTGTTATGATTCTCTTACTCGAAATTGTTCTGTATTTCAGATACTCGCCGAGTATATTAAGCGCAAATTATTGACTTTGCATATTCTACTTTCCGTGAGCGTCTGCAGCCGCGGGGTGTTTTAAACATGCGTCGCAAGGTATTCTCACAACCCTACCTTCCTTGTTAGTACATAAACTGCTTTATGTTGATCTGTAGGTAATTTTAAAAATTTAGAATCAAATATAACTTTTCTTGTCGGTGCATTTTGTTATCAATTAAATGAAGATTCCACCTTGGAATCATTTTTAGCCACTGCCGAACAGTAGAATCTTTGTTCTCGCTTTTTTGAAGTTATTGATTTCGATAACACGTACAAAACAAACAAAGAAAATATTTTTCATATCAGTTCGTAGCACTGGATGTTAATCTAATCGCCATCTTAATTGCATTTGGATTTATCAGAAGTGAAACCACTACGATTATAAAGCATTTTTAAATTTCTTTCAGGAAGTTGACCACAACAGTCACATAGGATGCTTCACGAAAAATGAAGCAGTACTGATTACGGCAGCGATCGATGCCATGTATTTTAAAGCTAATCATTTAATTTGTCATGTGCATATTACCAGAAATGTTATAAAACGAGTACGTAAATCGAATAGTTTTAATAATGTTATAAATTGTAGTGACTACGACCGCAGGTAGTACAATTCTTTTATAGACTTGAAGTGTACCCAGGTATATGACCAAGTTGCGCATGTCGTACAACCAGAGCCACTTCTATCGATTGGACCTACTCCTACGAATGAAAAGAAATCAGAAGGCTCTGATGGATGTAGGAGAAATTATATTTGATCGTAAACAGAGCTTCAATGAAATAGCGACGTCTAGGCTGAAGAACTAGAGAGAGATGCTACTCACGGAGGTTCGAGTCGTGATCTGGTGGTGATGCGTGACCACGCGCCTTCAACATTGTCAGGATCAATGTCGAGAGCCTACGCAACTGTTTATTCCGAAGATTATTTTTCGCTACAGCTCACTACCCCTCTAATGGGTTCGTGGGGACCCTAAGACGAACCAGCCAAAGGATAAGACCCCAATGCGTCAGATATTGATAAGCATTCCTTCGATGGCTTCCGATGTTGTGCAGCTTCTGGACGTCAGTCCTTACACTATGGTGTTGTTGCATAAAATGTTTGTACATAATAAATCCTGTCACTTTTTTTGTCATACTGTTTGTTTGCAGACGGCCTGAAAATCGAAAATAAAATAAAATAAAATTTGAATCTGTGCATTTTGTATAAAAAAATAATTTTTAACTGGATGCGTCTATAAAATAACGTTTCAAACACTGACAACAAATAATCAAACACTTTTTTTAAATACGAAAATTTACAAAATACATACTGTAAATTTTAAAAAATAATAATAATGGTTTTATTGATTTTTGTTTATTTCTTTCAAGTCTGCAAAAAAATTGTTATACTTACGTAGGTAGTGGAAATCGGGAGGAAATTAGTAGACATAGTATTAGTTTAGGTGTTCTGGAAATTATACTTTTCTACCAGAACGCGTGGCACTCGGTGTAATGGATCTCCTTGATACTTCTACTTGCGTGCTAGTCATTGCTTGAGGCGAAGTGACTACGTTCATGTCAAGTTTCAAGGGTGTTGTAGTGAATGCGACACTAAAAGGTTTACCTTTTAGGTAGGCTGCTTTGAGGCGGTCTATGCTGACGTTATCCTCGTGACTATTTTCGTCAATCGTATAGTACTTTGTCTTACGTTTAACATCGACCTTCGTAAGTTGTGTCATTAGGTTGGCGTACAGCAACACGACGTTCAAATACGTGTGTACTATATTTTAAAGCAGGTTGGATAAAGGTGTCTGTCGACTGTTGTCGAGTTTGAACTGGCTTAACTAAACGCATAGCATTTGTAAGCCGGTTCACGTAAGAATTGAGATTCAGGTTTGCCGAAGTGAAAGCGGTTTACACATTTTCACCTGGTAGTCGAAGAGTCGTTCTGTAGACTAATTCGGCAACAATGCATTCAACATCTTTTACCGTGCTGCGAATAACGAGTAACACTAGTGGTAAAGCGTCGATCCACTGAGGAATGTTTGTAGCTGGAAGCGATGCTTCCAGTTGTCGATGGAATCTTTCTACCAAACCGTTAGATTGTGGATCGTAGGCGGTTGTCCTAAAACGCGCAGTTCCAAGAACTTTGACCCGAGCGTGACACAATTTAGATTCAAACTGACGTCCACGGTCTGTTGTTACTGTGGATGGACAACCAAAGTTGGCTACCCATCTTTTAACGAAAGCGCGAGCAATCGTTTCACTTATGATGTATTTGAGTGTGATCGCTTCTGGCCAGCGTGTGAATCGCTCCACGACTGTCAGAAGATAAGAAAATCCATTTGATCATAGTAAAGGTTCTACCAAATCATGGTGGACGTGATCGAATCGAGCGTCAGTGGTTAAGAAAGTGCCTATGGGGCGTTTATTATGCTGAATTACTTTGTTCTTCTGGCAGGCTATGCAAGTGCGCGCCCATTCTTTGATGTCCTTATTCATCTCTCAGTAATCAGTTTACTTGTAACACAAATTCCAGGATGAGAAAGGCTGTGCAATGTGTCGAAAATGACTCGTCGATAACTCCTGGGGACGACTGGACTAGCCAAACCTGTGAAAGAATTACAAATTAAAGTGTTCTTACCTTTCCCAATCCTTTTAGTTTGGAGTTGGAGCGTTGTTGCGGCCAACTCGTGATAAAAATCGATGTCTTTACTTTGAAGTCGAGCTAGTTCAACAAGGTCGACTCCTTGGATACGATTCAAGGAATGTATTCTTGATAAGGCGTCGACAACTACATTGTTAGCTCCCGATATATGTCGTATGTCCGTAGAGAAACGGAAAATATAGTCTAGATGACACGACTCTCGTGGAGAGTACTTATCTGAAGATGACTTCATTAAAAGCGTCAGTGGTTTATGGTCGGTGGATATTGTGAATTCCCGGCCTTCAATGGAATGTTGAAAATGTCGTGCAGCACAGTACATGGCTAGTAGTTTACGTCCAAAAATGCTGTATCTCGATTCAGTGTCGATTAATCGTCTTAAAAATGCTAAAGGTTGCCAAAATTGGCCAATCCATTGTTGCAGAACTGCGCCAATGGCTGAGTCAGAAGTGTCGACAGCAATGCTGACGGGAGTTTCAGTATTGTAGTGTGCCAGCATAGTTACATTGGCTATTGCCTCTTTAGGCTGCGATGAAGGTTTCCTTAGATTCTGAATCCATTGTAAACACCTTTTCATTCTCACAAAGCTGATCTGTTAATGGTTTTCCAATAGATGGACAGTTTGGGATAAATCGTCTCTAGAAAGGGTAACGATTAGGTGTAGTGATCTCCAGAATTCGATCAGCAGATGAAGCTAGTTCATCTACTGGGTTGTTGTTAAATGTTACCGATGCTGCTTGCACTTATTGTGGCAGTTTTGATAGAAAGAGTTGACAGTAGAGACCTTCATCAAAAGAGCGCTGACCAATTACCTCTTTCATAAGCGATAACATTTTGGTCGCTGAACCACTACCAAGCTCAATGGTGTGAAACAACTCATCAAGACGTTGTCTGCCGGACGAGTCTGCTCGTTTGAGAATTGATTCTTTGAGCTGTTCGTACGGTTCTAGGCAGTCGGGACTGAAGAATGAAAGGGTGATGTACCTGTTCAATTCACGCGGAAGTGACCTTACAACTGCCAGAAATTGAACGCGTGGATATATCACACCGTAGTCTCAAATTTCCGCTTCTGCGTAGCAGAACCAGGCTTCAACATTATCTGCCCAAAAAAGAATGAGCTGAAAGCTTGAAGACGTAGAGGTTTTAATCCTAATAAGCTTGGGCATCTGGTCGCACATCATAAAAATAGTAATGTATGCAAATACAAAGATACTGTGAAAAATATGTTTGAAAAAAAATAAAACACTAATAATGCTCTGTTAAAAACTATAAAATGAAACGAACTCACAGTAATGATCGTGTCCTGATCACGTTGTGCTCACCAATGAAGTGTACTCGGGCATGTGACCAAGTTGCGCATGTCGTACAACCAGAGCCACTTCTATCGATTGGACCTACTCCTACGAATGAAAAGAAATCAGAAGGCTCTGATGGATGTAGGAGAAATTATATTTGATCGTAAACAGAGCTTCAATGAAATAGCGACGTCTAGGCTGAAGAACTAGAGAGAGATGCTACTCACGGAGGTTCGAGTCGTGATCTGGTGGTGATGCGTGACCACGCGCCTTCAACATTGTCAGGATCAATGTCGAGAGCCTACGCAACTGTTTATTCCGAAGATCATTTACCGCTACAGATCTTATGTGTCTAAAATGTAAAGCTCGCATATTATTTAAACCCCCACCAAAAGGACTTAGACTTCTAACCACTGAATAACAAACATCAGCATAGAGATAAGATGGGACGGGCCTACATGATACATATAAGCTCTGCATAGCGGGATTATTGCACATATTATAATAGCTCTGCACTTCTCTTTAGCAATTCCATGCTCACATCGGGTTCAAAAATATCGTTTATAAACCTCCCTTAAACTTCAGTGCATAATAAGCATGAATTGCTTGGCGATGCTTTTATGGGATATTATAACAATTCGCCACCGTATAATTACTGGCTATCTGTCTACAATCCGTTAGATTTTATTTACATGAACCGCTATCCACTCCATTCTTCATAACAATGGACTCAAATGGAACCTCAACTCATTACTTAGCATTTTATGCAAACAACGAATCTCCTAAGTCTGACTGCTTGATATCCCGTCATACTTACTTTACACCTGTTTCTGTTAAGCCGTCGCTTATCCCACATCATCGTACAGAAGGCACCCCATTAAGTGACAAAGAATTCCCTAACGACCCTTTAATGACTAATGTCTAACTGCTACCACCCCATATACATCATTTTCTTTTTACAGCCTAAACAGCGTTCATAATGATTCTTCATTATTCCAGCTAACATGTGAGTTATCTAATGTTATTATTTTCACATTGTTTCCTACTAATCAATTTAATTTCTGTTTTTTATTGCAATAAAATCATCCATCTTAAATCCTTAATGTGCACCCAGATAACCCATTTTGTAACCTAATAACTAAAACTTGGTGTACTTACGTTATTTCAGACGTTAAACTCGAAGAAAGGCAAAAGTGTTTTAAATCAAAAGAGAATCTGTTTAAAGTTTGTGGAATTTTCTGGATGTGGGGGCAAGAAGAACCAAGTAGTTTCTGTTAGCATGACGCACAGTTATTGGATAATGGATTTACGCATTTTAAGCGCAAATATTATAGTTATTGAAAACCTGTTACAATATTAAAGAGATGAAGTCTTTTTGGTTAACAGCAATGATAACTAGAAGAATCAAATAGTTAATAAGGAGTATATGTATACTTATTGGATATTGGAGTTTCAGTGTTGACTTATGGCGTATATTCGATGTTTGTATTACATAACTGTGTTAAAATCACTATGTATAACGTTGTTAATATATACTATTTACTTTCTATTGCATAGTGACCAAGGATAAACGTTTTTGAAGGAGAGGAGCATGCCCTGCGCACAATCAACTTACAAGATGACTAATATGACCATTTTGTAAATAAGCCATTCATTATGTAGAGAACCCGCGAATTTCGATTCTTCAAAATAAAAGACTCATGGCTACCACTTCGTGTTCTCTCTTGGTGTGAAGTTCTTGGTTAACTCTATGTGTTGTGGTTTCAGGTCTTCTCCGCCCTTCAGTGACTACTGATTACACGTGTTACAGGTTCATCATTGTGTTTATTTTATTTTTAACTAAGTCTATGAATTCATTTTGTTTGTATGTTAATGGTTTTTTTATTGTTCTACGAGTCAGTGACAGTGTAGACCAGATTCTTTACACGTATATCGTAAGTACACTTAGTGTATCTGATTTCTATAATGTCTGCTATTTATCGATAGATAAGTATGCTTATTGTGCACCCATGTGAGTGCCATAATTAGATATATGTGGCTTTTATCCAAATGGTTAAATACTTACAGGATAATCACAGTGCTTATTTGTGCTTATAACAAGCATTGAATGTGTTGTTGTAAACGACTGCGAAATCTTAATCTCACCAGCCAACACAAGAAACTGACTTGAAGTAAACGTCTGTCTGTAGTGTAAAGAATCGGTCATCTCTAAGATAGATGACATCGGATGGACACAACATGTGCATTCAAGGTAGTTAATAAACTTCCGAATTTCATCATTCTAAATATTTTTCAAAGCTTTGTTCATTACAGATAATGAATGTTGTTCATGTACTTGGAAATAAGTGTCTGTGAATCCTTGCCTTAATGCCATGCGTCTCATTTCAGTGCGTGATACTGATTCGAGTCTAGTTCCTCTGTAAACGTCTCGTTTGTACTCGGCTTTGCATTCGATAACCAATTCGAAGTAGAAGGTGGAATATCGACAGCGAGATTTGCACTCGTCTTGATAAATTGTGTATTTAAATTATTCTGTGGGTGATTTTGATAAACTTTTAGTATTCTGTTCCATTAGTACTTCTGTAGGTCTGAAGGCCACTGTCAACTTTGCCCTCTTAAGTAAAATAAAATTGTGCAAGTATCTATGGAAAGATGGTCCTATATCTCTAACAATGATACACTTCTTTCAAAACTACGGGTAAACGCTTATTACGTTAATTAACATAAATTGCCTATCAGCGGTTTTCGTACACGTCAGTCTATAAAAGAATTGTACTACCTGCGTTCGTAGTCGCTACAATTTATAACATTATTAAAACTATTCGATTTACGTACTCGTTTTATAACATTTCTGATAATATGCACATGACGCAATAAATTATAAGCATTAGAATACACGACATTGATCGCTGTCTCAATCGGTACTGCATCATCTGTTATGAAGCACCCTACGTTTCTGTTGTGGTTGACTTTCTGAAAAAATTTTAAAAATGCGTTATTATTGAAGACGTTTCTCTTCCGATTAATCCAAATGTTATTAGGACGGCCATTAGATTAACATCCAGTGCTATCAGTTGATATAAGAAAATATTTTCTCTGTCTGTTTTGTACGTGCCATTCAAATCAATAACTTCATTAAAGAAGGAAATTAGATTCCACTGGTCGGCAGTCACTAAAAAAGATTTTGAGGTATATTCTTCATTCAACTGGTAACTACACAAACCACCAAGAGAAGTTTAACGTGATTTCAGTTTTTCAAAATTACTTACAGATCAACATAAAGAAGTTTTAAGTATTAACTAGGAAGGTTGGATTGTGAGAATACCTTGCGACGCATGTTTAAAACACCCCGCGGCTGCAGACGCTCACGGAAAGTAGAATATGCAAAGTCAATAATTTGCGCTTAATATACTCGGCGAGTATCTGAAATACAGAACAATTTCGAGTAAGAGAATCATAACAATGTTATGCATATTAATACAACAGTAAGATATTTTCTTAATAAACAGTCATATATGTAAACGAAAATATATCTGGACAGATATGTCGCTCCTTAATAGATTTGGATTGTTGCACACTAAAGGAATACATCAGTTCTTGGAATTTTCGGCGTTTCTCTGAAACTTCCTGCAATTGAATTCTTAACTCATCTGCATTACGTAGTTCTCAATGAACTCTAACAAAATGATTCACCTATTCAAATCAAATTTTGATTTGCACAGTATCAATCTACAATAAGCAGATTATAAGTAATTGATAGTGAATTCGGGAGCTACAAATTAATGAGAACCATTTCTACACAAACGTTCTAATCGCAATCGAATTATGCTCCCGAATTGTGTAATATTTAAGCAATTGTAATTGAACTGAATGCAGAGATTTAGTAAACTAGCATGATTTGACTGATTGTTGTATTCCATGAGTTCAAGGTTGTGAAATTATCAAAATTACTCTCATAAAATTGTGGAATCCTCAGAAAACTACAAAATCAGGAGTCGATCTTTTTGATTACAAAAAAGATAGTTAACATTTATTTTCATTGTGATATCTGTTTTCTATTACCTTCCTACCGAATTTCTACGATTCTTATGAATTGCATCTACTTTGCTTTACTCGACACTTTTGTTTTGGCTACTGTCATATTGGTTCTGTTTTTGATTGTATTGCTTGAAATGACTAAATTTGTGCATTTTTCGATTGTCGGTTGAAGAACACCAATGAAACGTGAAATGTTGTGTTGTAACAAATGTAGACATAACCCGTTGAAAAGACAATCTATAAACTAACCCGGAAAAATTCTATATTATACTTGTTTGTTTCTTCAAATTGAATAGACTATTTTAATTTGTGTATCACACTTTGGTTGAATAACTGGTGGTGATACTTGTTTAGTAAATAATGTACATTCACATAAATGATTGCATTTAGAACTGTTAATTACCCATCCATTTGTTAGGAATTTCGATTAGGCAGAGTCACCTACATCTAGAACATCATCGACAGTTATTCTTCATCGTAAACTGCTTCAGTTTAGCAAATACAATAATTACCTCAGTGATTTGTATTATTATTTCAATGTAGAGTAGACAAACGTCTCACTTTATTATTATTCTAACTACATAAAATAAAAATAAAGAAAGTATTTTTATCTTGTGAAATAAAGTTCATCAGACAGATAGGTTAAACTGATAAGATTGTTCTGGATGGAAATCTCTCGGTCAACTCTCTTATCATGTGAATAAGTTTAGATGTGTGTTGTGTACACGTTTTTCACATATTTCAATGTCTCCTTATTTTAATCTACGGAAAAATTGAAAGTAGAAAAATAAATTAAACTCTTAGATTTCTATTGAAAATGTTCTCTGTCAATAGCTTATTTCACGCAATTCTCTACAGTGCAGTCATTCTCTCGCGCACATCAAACATGATGAAATTCATCAGCTTACTAGATGATACAATAAAACGAACAGAGTGAAGTTTGATGTAGACTTATTACTTTGTGAATAAATGAATTGAGTGTCATCTGATTGCGTAATAAACAATGAAGATGAATGGAATTGAGGCAGAAAATTAAAGAATGACTAGTGTCCATTCTAATTCTGTTCTGTAATAATATAATTCCAAACTGTCTATACATCCCAATATACTATAGTGACTCATACACATTCACAATTCATAGGATGAGTGCATGTATTCAAAGTCAGTAACGATGAATATAGGAGAATAATATGTGGAATGGACGTGTCCTACTTCTGATAAAGTTGACCATAGGGTTTGTAAAGAAACTTCATCCTATGAAAATAGTGATCCATTTCTTGCTTGACTCAACTCTCTTGTCAATCATCGATACCAAACTAATAAATTTATCTCCTCCTTATCGAAGGCTGTGTCGGTGTTTATATAAAAGTAAGAGTTACAAGACCGAACAATGATTTTATTCAATGCTTAAGGCATCGATATAATTGCCACAATTATACTCATTACCAGTACACTATCTCTGTACAGCACATAGTGATAATCCACGATAAACACAAGGTCACAAACCACCCCATTTCAAAGACCCCAACATCTTCATTTATTTATAATCCTCATTACATAATCAGAAGGATAAGATAATTTGGAGAGTTTCAGTAAACACCTCAATTTGTTCCGACTTAATAGAAGTGTAAGAGAAACACACAATTATTTACTTTTTTCTTTATCATTTAATTTAATTCAATGGAATGTTTTATTATTGACAAATAACTCTGTGTGTAGGTCAACAGAGGCACGAGTGTGGATGTGATCATGCTTTTTTTATTACAATTAGAAACATTATTGACTGATTTATATGAGTTTACTACTGAAATAGACTACACTTAGATTGAATAAATAAGTAAAATTCGGTAGTTTGGAGAAATGTTTGTTTTATTTAAGGTCGTATAAAACAACAATCATTGTTATACACTTTATTTACTAATGAAAGTTATAGCACTGAAGTCAAGTAGATGAGGCACCATATTTGAAATTTTCGAATGATATGTTCGAGCCCGGTCAATAATTATAATCAATGGTTAGGGCATCACTTAATTAACACAGTTATATTCATTAATTACATTTGACTGGATCTTAATTTTAATCACATTTCATAAATTTCATTTAAAAAATTCATTAGTGAATAAAAGTTTGAATATGCTGTCTTCGACCTCTAGTGTTGTTGTGTTTATGAACATTCACAAAACAATTATAATCGAGAATGAAATAGTTGAATAGTTATTTCTGCTTCCGAGTATTGATTCATCTAAATTAGGTTCATGAGGATCGACGATCAAAAGCAGACGTATGTTTCACTAATCTTCCAAATCTACTCATTGATTGACTCACACTACTTTTCACCAGTCTTAAAACATCCGAAAATTTTGGTTCAACCTCCTTTTCTTCCATAAAGGCACTTAAATCCACCCATTTCTCTCGCAGCCTAGTAGGAAGACGTTCAACTATCATCTCAATTACAGTGATCGAATCCAACTCGTGAGCCTTACCGAGTGAAACCACGACGTTTCTATACACCAACAAGTTGTCAAAGAATGATGCTATCTCTTGTGGGCTGTCCTTAATTTTCGACCATTACCTCCGACCCCATCAAATGCCTCGCTATAACATATGGTCGATCGAATATCTGTTTAAGTATACGTCAAGCTTCCTCATAGCCTCCTGATGGTAAAAGCTGACAACATTTAATAGCACTAGCAGCTGCTCCCGTGCACTGCTCAGTCAGAAACATCAACTTCATCTCTTCCGAGATCCTTGAGTCAGATAAATAACATCAAGTTCTTTTACAAAGCCAAGATAGTCAACGGGGTTGCGATTTCCGGAGTTCAGAATACTATTGTGTTTCCTCCACCGACCGAGTGCTCCTAATTAATCGAGTATCCACCTTGATTATTATCCCCACAACCCAAAGGAATAACAACAAGTCGTCCGAAATCGATTAATTACTCCAATTACACCGAATACTTCTATTGAGTATGGCCAGTCCTTAATGAGCAGAAGATAATACTACCAACTTGAAAGATGCAAAATATTTGATAAAAGTGCAAACAGCTTGGAAATGTCGCTGTATGATTTTACCAGTCAACCACCTCTTTCACATGCGATTGAGACTTTCTAGGTCAATTATCTAATCAACATATTCGATTAGTTCACTCCATATGGTCGAAATAAAATTCATTTTTAGTCATTTTTCGAATAGTCTTTCCGATCTAATCAGATAGAAACTCATATCATTCACTTCGAAATCAACACCACTGGCATTTATATGGCTGCATTTTGTGACTGAATCGTGCCAAGAGAACTTCATTATTTTGTAGTGTTAAGTTTCTTAGGCTAAACAAATGAATTAAGAAAGTTTAGTCACTTAGATGGAAAACATTATCAGAGATGATATTATGATGTCTTGTTAAAGTGTGTGCGCTAAGTGTTCAACATTGCATGTCTAATGTTGCAATAGGATTGTGTTCATCATATGACTGTCCTCTGCCAATATTCGAGTGTACCCTATGAAGATTACAGATCTCATGGTGCTCTGAAATCTCGTAGTGGTGAATTGATGACAGAAGAAACCTGAAATTTTTCCCGCGTTTCGTTAGATGCTTGGAGTCAGACGTTGTTACAGTTTCTGTGGACATTCTGTCAATGATGTTTGATAGTTGATGTGATAGATGACAAAAACAACGAAATAAAAAAAATTGGTAATGAATTCCGGTTACACTAATGCTTCGTAACTAATATGAAACAGAAAAATGTAAAATCAATGCATAAACCAAATACACTAAGTAACTCATCGGATTGTAGTTTTTTGTCAATAATAAAACATTCCATTGAATTAAATTAAATGATAAAGAAAAAAGTAAATAATTGTGTGTTTCTCTTACACTTCTATTAAGTCGGAACAAATTGAGGTGTTTACTGAAACTCTCCAAATTATCTTATCCTTCTGATTATGTAATGAGGATTATAAATAAATGAAGATGTTGGGGTCTTTGAAATGGGGTGGTTTGTGACCTTGTGTTTATCGTGGATTATCACTATGTGCTGTACAGAGATAGTGTACTGGTAATGAGTATAATTGTGGCAATTATATCGATGCCTTAAGCATTGAATAAAATCATTGTTCGGTCTTGTAACTCTTACTTTTATATAAACACCGACACAGCCTTCGATAAGGAGGAGATAAATTTATTAGTTTGGTATCGATGATTGACAAGAGAGTTGAGTCAAGCAAGAAATGGATCACTATTTTCATAGGATGAAGTTTCTTTACAAACCCTATGGTCAACTTTATCAGAAGTAGGACACGTCCATTCCACATATTATTCTCCTATATTCATCGTTACTGACTTTGAATACATGCACTCATCCTATGAATTGTGAATGTGTATGAGTCACTATAGTATATTGGGATGTATAGACAGTTTGGAATTATATTATTACAGAACAGAATTAGAATGGACACTAGTCATTCTTTAATTTTCTGCCTCAATTCCATTCATCTTCATTGTTTATTACGCAATCAGATGACACTCAATTCATTTATTCACAAAGTAATAAGTCTACATCAAACTTCACTCTGTTCGTTTTATTGTATCATCTAGTAAGCTGATGAATTTCATCATGTTTGATGTGCGCGAGAGAATGACTGCACTGTAGAGAATTGCGTGAAATAAGCTATTGACAGAGAACATTTTCAATAGAAATCTAAGAGTTTAATTTATTTTTCTACTTTCAATTTTTCCGTAGATTAAAATAAGGAGACATTGAAATATGTGAAAAACGTGTACACAACACACATCTAAACTTATTCACATGATAAGAGAGTTGACCGAGAGATTTCCATCCAGAACAATCTTATCAGTTTAACCTATCTGTCTGATGAACTTTATTTCACAAGATAAAAATACTTTCTTTATTTTTATTTTATGTAGTTAGAATAATAATAAGGTGAAACGTTTGTCTACTCTACATTGAAACAATAATACAAATCACTGAGGTTATTATTGTATTTGCTAAACTGAAGCAGTTTACGATGAAGAATAACTGTCGATGATGTTCTAGATGTAGGTGACTCTGCCTAATCGAAGTTCACAACAAATGGATGGGTAATTAACAGTTCTAAATACAATCATTTATGTGAATGTACATTATTTACTAAACAAGTATCACCACCAGTTATTCAACCAAAATTTGATCCACAAACTAATATAGTCAATTCAATTTTCAATTAAATCAAAAATTGTACGATGGTCAACAGACGTATCACAGTCAATGGGATCATGCCATTTTCATCATAACCAGAATCAGTGACAGGAAGACTGACTATATTGACTAGAGTAAATGAATGAGTGGAACTAGTGAAATGAGAGCGACGCTTGTTTTTTAGGTGTATATAATCTAAGAGATAGCATCATTCTTTGACAACTTGTTGGTGTATAGAAACGTCAGGGTTTCACTCGGTAAGGCTCACGAGTTGGATTCGATCACTGTAATTGAGATGATAGTTGAACGTCTTCCTACTAGGCTGCGAGAGAAATGGGTGGATTTAAGTGCCTTTATGGAAGAAAAGGAGGTTGAACCAAAATTATCGGATGTTTTAAGACTGGTGAAAAGTAGTGTGAGTCAATCAATGAGTAGATTTGGAAGATTAGTGAAACATACGTCTGCTTTCGATCGTCGATCGTTTGCGACTATAGACAGCAATGTAGTAAAGGAAGACACGTGTATTCTGTGCCTGGAAAAACACAAGTTAGACGAGTGCGACCAGTTTGTTTCATTACGTATACCGCAGCGAGTTGAGCTTGCAAGGAGATCGGGTTTGTGCTTCAAGTGTTTGAGCACGGGACACACTAGTAGATATTGTCGTTCAGGTCCGTCTAATGACCCATATTGCAGTAAATATCACTTATTATTGAAACAACAGCCTAGTAATGTCCGAAATAAAGGCTCTACTAACGATGGTTCATGTAATGAAAGGCCTCATGTAGATGCTTCTCCAGTCAGTCGAAGAATATGTACCACAATAAGATCTAGCCAAAATATAGACGCATTGAGTAAAGTTAACGTAATTTCTGATCTTAATTCACATTCACTGTGTGACTCTAAAACCTTGGCTGTCCCTGTTTTAGAGAACCCTTAGGAATTGGATCGAATATCGTATGTGCTTAATGTTAAACAGGGAATTCTTTAGATTTTGCTGACTGTGGTAGGATTTGGTTTGTGGCCTTTTTTAATCGTGGATTTTTTTTATGTGCAGTAAGTTGATTATGTACAATGTTATAAATGTGATGTTAATTTGCGATTGAAAAAATCATCATGTTTATGTTAAAGTGTATTTAAATATAAATATCTCATTCAAGATCACTAAAATGGTATACTGTCAAACAGATGATATGGCTATAGGAATCCAATTAGAACTGGTTCTGGCAAATATCGAATTTATGAAACTTAGAAATTACGAAGTTTTTGGCAACCATGAATTAGTTCACTGACAAATGGGTCTAAAATGAATCAGCGATGAAACTTAAACTGCCTTGGTAAATGTTACGACTAGTCAGTATTGAGGTTACAATCTAACATTCACTATCTATAAATATTTTGGCGTAAATCAACGAATAGACCTAGAATGTTATCTATCTCATAGTAGTTGAGTGGTTATCATGAACGTGTATTAAATCCAACAAACGAAAAAACACAAACCTAACAGGTGTAATTAAAATAATAATAATAATAAGGATTATTACAATAAAATTAACCGATATATGGCTATTCATTTAGGGAAACATCACATCACAAAGAGTCTCTAACAATAACGAATAGTAAGGGAATATAAACTATGCAGTAAGCAACAAACAAATATGGCATTTGTCCCTATCCCCTGATTATGGATGAAAGCTTAAGTTGACAGGAAAACATAAGTCACGTGGAAACTGTAATCGATATATTACATACAGAAGTAATTAAGCGCATGATCTTCCAACACAACGAAATCTTCTACAAAATTCCGGATAAAGCATCAGTGAAATCCGTTAGATACTTCATACCGACACTGGTTAATCTTGCACCTACATCTTGTCAGTATCTTCTTCCTAATAAAATCAATTGAAATTCTATTGTTTAATTTTTATTCGATTCAACTCCCATTTGGCTAAAAATCGATTGAAGCGATCCGATTAATCAATAACTGTGTGAAGCAAGTATAAACATGTTCCATATCGGTCCGGACCTCTGTCAATGCTTTACGTTATAGATTACTTTCTAGAGGTGTGTAGAAAACTTTTGACACTTCAACGACTAACGTATTACCATATCTTTCATAAATATTCGGACTATAAATTACGCTGCAAAAGTAATCATAGAGGAATTCAACTTCTGCAAGATAAACTGGGATGTTGGTAGAAGTGTTGTGACGCGTGATTTTAATCTTCTTGTCGACTGCGAAATCTCTGTCGTCAATTGTTTTCTCTCTTATGTTGACCGGTTAAACTGGCTCCAAAGCTTTGACACGACCTACAGGCTAAAACTACGCATCAATATGAACACGAGAGAGAAGGCGGAAAATACGGTGAGTAAAGGCCACTTTACTGCAACGTTCAATTAAATACGGAAAACTGGGTATTTACAGTGTCACAAATGTCCTTTGGGCTTCCAGAATTATTCGTTTCCTACCAAACACAGTAGTAGTAAGACAACTAACCAATCAGAGACATATCACACAACATCTGGTTGTCAAAAGTGTTTTTAATAAAACAAAACTACCTATGTGCTGATTGGACACAGTGTTTCCTATTGATTTCTATACCTCTGCGAGCTTGTTTCAATGTGATGGCTGGTTCTAATCAACAAGAGATCTTTCATTTGACGAACAAATATTTTCTACAATATTGGACCAACATAGTTGGATACAGCTAGTCCATACTCCCACAAAACATAATCACATCCTTCACTTCGTCTTGCCATGTTATCGATCATTTGACAATTCAAGTTAACAAGAATTTAACAAGTTGCAACCACCAAATCATCTTACATATACATTACTTTTTATTTTAGACCACTCAGATATACCCTAAATACAAATTGGTGAAGTGGAATCTTCAACAAACTCATCTAAAGTGCTTAGAGTATTTCGTTTAGCATTTTTACTGAAACGTTAGTCATATTTTGTGAAATTGACAAATCATGCTCAGACTCTGTTGCATTCATAAAACTAGGCAGCATGATTAAGTCCAATGATTTATGCATACCAAATAATTGTCGTTGAAAACTGAAACAACTGTGAAAATGTCACTTTGAGTTGAATGACTTCTCAGCCCTTGGATAAATTACTACGACTTTTAACCAAATGGAAGAATTACATTGGTTAAAGGTTATTGACGCAGATTTATTATCACCTAACAGTGACTCGAAAATGCAGAACTTGGAACATCTATACAATGGATGATATAAATCATCCCAAAATACTGACACTACTTGCATCTTACACGATGAGTCAATAATGAACGACCCTCATATTACCATTAACCTGCTCAGTGATATTTTTATCAACAGAAGTAAACCCTTGGATGACTCTAGAGTAGTGTTATGTCGGAAGATTCAAAATGAACAAATAACTATCAGAAATGTGTTTTAGGGATCTGTTTCAATTAGTTTAGTTGTATGTAAATCGAACAGTTCATTTCTATCGGTATTCAGTTCTCCTTACCCTATCCACCCGTTTCACTTACTAACTGTCAGTCAGCCATTTTCCATTTATGAACAACAGTTCATTTATTGTGTATACGCTACACCGGTTACCCATTATTGTCGCTCTTACTGTAGATAGATACTAATTTCCAAATCGGTTGATTGTATGTTTAGATTTAATACATGCATAAAGAAACGATTGAAATATAATTTTGTTTGTTAGATTGGGGTTCACCAATCTTTTGTTATTTCTCAATTCAACCTGGGACTGAGTAAGCATCAGGGCATATGTGGGGTCATCGACTAGATAGTAACATTTGTCTTAAGTTGTTGCAATTTGGTGTGTCCATAGATCATGTCAAACAATTCTTGATAAATATAGTGAGATACGAATCATAATTTGCTTGATTTTACCGGATTACATTCTAGCTCTGTTCTGTAATAATATAATTTAAAACTGTCTATATATCACAGTATACTACAGTGACTCATACACATTCATAATTTATTGGATGAGTGCATGTATTCATAGTAAGTAACGATGAATATAGGAGAATATTATGTAGAATGGACGTGTTCTATTTCTGATATATTTGACCACACGTGTTTTAAAGAAACTTTCATCTTAAGAGATCAGTGATCCATTTCTTGCTTGGCTGAACTCTCTTGTCAATCATCGATACCAAACTGTTAAATTTACCTCCTTACTATCGAAGGTTGAGTCGGTGGTGATATAAAAGTTAGTGTTTCAAGCTCACTACTTTACACAATAGCTTATATACATGATGATGATGTTAAGTATCGACTTTCATACTGCTGTGTTGATGAATGACAAATCCCAATAGATGTCGATGTGTTTAGTGGTTAATGACTTACATTTAAAATAAGTATTTTCAGACGCGGTATCATTGATAATCTACTGAGATATGTCTTAGTTAGCATCAATACACTCAATCAAGTGAATAACTATTGTGATTTACACGAGACATTCATATTGTTGTTTGTTGAAACGACATTATTTATAAATAGGCGGACTGTCTACTTCGTTCTTATTACCATTTGATGTTGCTTAATTCGCATATTTGTCATCAAAATCCACTATGCGTGAATCTCTATAACATCATCAGCAGAAATTTTATTCATTATTGAGACTCGCTGTACAGACAACTCATATGGATGTCATTTAACAATATTCATGTCGTGTCGTATGTTTTTTGTCATTCCGTATGGGATTTTTAAACAAAATCACGTAATTGCAAGTTTTTAGTATGCCAAAAAATAATGTGTTTGTGCACAGGAACGCTAACCGACTGTTGTAACAGATCATTGATTCAAAATTATTAGAAAACGACATATATGGACGATTTTAATTCAGTTGACGTGAATGTACATTTTTAACGTATGCCATACCTGAGACATGTATTCTTCATGCCAAGTATGAAAGTTGGAAGAAGGAATCTGATTATCATCAACGCAGATACATGGCAACGATTAGTGAATCAATCGACTGTCGATTTAACACGTGTGAACAACTTAGATAGGATTCAGTGAAATTTTTCCGTGCATCGTACACATAAACATGATGATTGTTGTCGATTGCACATAACTTTCACATTTAACATATTGTACACTATCTCCATCCAGCACATCATGTAAACCCACGATAAACACAGGGCCACAAACCAAACCCTATCACGACACCAAACATATAAATAAGTCCAAGTTTAAAAACGGGTCTATTGATGATGTTTTTGTTGAATCATTTTCATCATGTCAATATGTGATCTTTTAAGACGACTGTAGGCTAAATATTTATCACATGTCTTCGAGTAGCTGCATACAACTTGAAGAGTATAAACAGTAACTAAAATTACTGATTATAGCAAAAAAATTGAATAAGAAAATTACTCTTAGAAGAGGATAAATGAATTACTCAAATGAAATGTATGTAAGGTCATTGAGAAACAAGATCTACTGATAATGAGTATAACTGTGACAATAAAAGTTATGCCTCAACCATTGATTATAATTATTAAACTGGCTCGAACTAACTAGTCTACATTTATGAATATGATTGAATGCAACAATAGTCAACTTTATGGACGAATGTTATGTTGGTCAACCTCATTTAAATGATCTCTAGTTCCAGGCATTATAGTCTTATGACGTTAGCTGCATTCGATTACACTTAATACATCCACTAGTCTTTAATGATGATTCACAATCTTATTCATAATTTGCTATCGTTATCCATTATCCTACACCTAAGTTTAGCATTAATTACATCTATTGCCGGTTATAAAGTTAACTGACTTCAAGTTAAACATCAGTTGAAAAGGATAAAGCACTAGTCAGCTGTTTCACTCTAGTAGAAGCTATCGTAGCGGCTATCAAGGAATTTCACCTTAAACACAAATATTATTTTGAAATCATAACCTTCGAACTTAAATCACGATCATACAATACCAGTAACAGCATGAATTTCGAAATGTGAACCTGATGAAAATCAAGTACTGTGCAACACGATCATGATAGCAGTGTGGAGATGTGAAATAAATAATTTGTGTATCTCAGATCATTATCAGCATCATCATCAGAAGCAGCAGCAGCAGCATCGTCAGCATTTTCCTCCTGATTATCATCAAAACGATCAAATAAAGCATACTAATCAACAACACTTTTGTACAGAAGCGATTGAACAGATTCAAGATATTTGTAGACACGTTCAGGTATCACGCCACGTTTACTTGACTTGTTTCAGTTAACCTTCATTAGAATACTAAGTGTAAAGCGATGAATCTTAGATTATATACACCTAAAAAACAAGCGTCCCTCTCATCTCACTAGTTCCACTCATTCATTTACTCTAGTCAATATAGTCAGTCTTCCTGTCACTGATTCTGGTTATGATGAAAATGGCATGATCCCATTGACTGTGATACGTCTGTTGACCCTCGTACAATTTTTGATTTAATTGAAAATTGAATTGACTATATTAGTTTGTGGATCACACTTTGGTTGAATAACTGGTGGTGATACTTGTTTAGTAAATAATGTACATTCACATAAATGATTGCATTTAGAACTGTTAATTACCCATCCATTTGTTAGGAATTTCGATTAGGCAGAGTCACCTACATCTAGAACATCATCGACAGTTATTCTTCATCGTAAACTGCTTCAGTTTAGCAAATACAATAATTACCTCAGTGATTTGTATTATTATTTCAATGTAGAGTAGACAAACGTCTCACTTTATTATTATTCTAACTACATAAAATAAAAATAAAGAAAGTATTTTTATCTTGTGAAATAAAGTTCATCAGACAGATAGGTGAAACTGATAAGATTGTTCTGGATGGAAATCTCTCGGTCAACTCTCTTATCATGTGAATAAGTTTAGATGTGTGTTGTGTACACGTTTTTCACATATTTCAATGTCTCCTTATTTTAATCTACGGAAAAATTGAAAGTAGAAAAATAAATTAAACTCTTAGATTTCTATTGAAAATGTTCTCTGTCAATAGCTTATTTCACGCAATTCTCTACAGTGCAGTCATTCTCTCGCGCACATCAAACATGATGAAATTCATCAGCTTACTAGATGATACAATAAAATGAACAGAGTGAAGTTTGATGTAGACTTATTACTTTGTGAATAAATGAATTGAGTGTCATCTGATTGCGTAATAAACAATGAAGATGAATGGAATTGAGGCAGAAAATTAAAGAATGACTAGTGTCCATTCTAATTCTGTTCTGTAATAATATAATTCCAAACTGTCTATACATCCCAATATACTATAGTGACTCATACACATTCACAATTCATAGGATGAGTGCATGTATTCAAAGTCAGTAACGATGAATATAGGAGAATAATATGTGGAATGGACGTGTCCTACTTCTGATAAAGTTGACCATAGGGTTTGTAAAGAAACTTCATCCTATGAAAATAGTGATCCATTTCTTGCTTGACTCAACTCTCTTGTCAATCATCGATACCAAACTAATAAATTTATCTCCTCCTTATCGAAGGCTGTGTCGGTGTTTATATAAAAGTAAGAGTTACAAGACCGAACAATGATCTTATTCAATGCTTAAGGCATCGATATAATTGCCACAATTATACTCATTACCAGTACACTATCTCTGTACAGCACATAGTGATAATCCACGATAAACACAAGGTCACAAACCACCCCATTTCAAAGACCCCAACATCTTCATTTATTTATAATCCTCATTACATAATCAGAAGGATAAGATAATTTGGAGAGTTTCAGTAAACACCTCAATTTGTTCCGACTTAATAGAAGTGTAAGAGAAACACACAATTATTTACTTTTTTCTTTATCATTTAATTTAATTCAATGGAATGTTTTATTATTGACAAATAACTCTGTGTGTAGGTCAACAGAGGCACGAGTGTGGATGTGATCATGCTTTTTTTATTACAATTAGAAACATTATTGACTGATTTATATGAGTTTACTACTGAAATAGACTACACTTAGATTGAATAAATAAGTAAAATTCGGTAGTTTGGAGAAATGTTTGTTTTATTTAAGGTCGTATAAAACAACAATCATTGTTATACACTTTATTTACTAATGAAAGTTATAGCACTGAAGTCAAGTAGATGAGGCACCATATTTGAAATTTTCGAATGATATGTTCGAGCCCGGTCAATAATTATAATCAATGGTTAGGGCATCACTTAATTAACACAGTTATATTCATTAATTACATTTGACTGGATCTTAATTTTAATCACATTTCATAAATTTCATTTAAAAAATTCATTAGTGAATAAAAGTTTGAATATGCTGTCTTCGACCTCTAGTGTTGTTGTGTTTATGAACATTCACAAAACAATTATAATCGAGAATGAAATAGTTGAATAGTTATTTCTGCTTCCGAGTATTGATTCATCTAAATTAGGTTCATGAGGATCGACGATCAAAAGCAGACGTATGTTTCACTAATCTTCCAAATCTACTCATTGATTGACTCACACTACTTTTCACCAGTCTTAAAACATCCGAAAATTTTGGTTCAACCTCCTTTTCTTCCATAAAGGCACTTAAATCCACCCATTTCTCTCGCAGCCTAGTAGGAAGACGTTCAACTATCATCTCAATTACAGTGATCGAATCCAACTCGTGAGCCTTACCGAGTGAAACCACGACGTTTCTATACACCAACAAGTTGTCAAAGAATGATGCTATCTCTTGTGGGCTGTCCTTAATTTTCGACCATTACCTCCGACCCCATCAAATGCCTCGCTATAACATATGGTCGATCGAATATCTGTTTAAGCATACGTCAAGCTTCCTCATAGCCTCCTGATGGTAAAAGCTGACAACATTTAATAGCACTAGCAGCTGCTCCCGTGCACTGCTCAGTCAGAAACATCAACTTCATCTCTTCCGAGATCCTTGAGTCAGATAAATAACATCAAGTTCTTTTACAAAGCCAAGATAGTCAACGGGGTTGCGATTTCCGGAGTTCAGAATACTATTGTGTTTCCTCCACCGACCGAGTGCTCCTAATTAATCGAGTATCCACCTTGATTATTATCCCCACAACCCAAAGGAATAACAACAAGTCGTCCGAAATCGATTAATTACTCCAATTACACCGAATACTTCTATTGAGTATGGCCAGTCCTTAATGAGCAGAAGATAATACTACCAACTTGAAAGATGCAAAATATTTGATAAAAGTGCAAACAGCTTGGAAATGTCGCTGTATGATTTTACCAGTCAACCACCTCTTTCACATGCGATTGAGACTTTCTAGGTCAATTATCTAATCAACATATTCGATTAGTTCACTCCATATGGTCGAAATAAAATTCATTTTTAGTCATTTTTCGAATAGTCTTTCCGATCTAATCAGATAGAAACTCATATCATTCACTTCGAAATCAACACCACTGGCATTTATATGGCTGCATTTTGTGACTGAATCGTGCCAAGAGAACTTCATTATTTTGTAGTGTTAAGTTTCTTAGGCTAAACAAATGAATTAAGAAAGTTTAGTCACTTAGATGGAAAACATTATCAGAGATGATATTATGATGTCTTGTTAAAGTGTGTGCGCTAAGTGTTCAACATTGCATGTCTAATGTTGCAATAGGATTGTGTTCATCATATGACTGTCCTCTGCCAATATTCGAGTGTACCCTATGAAGATTACAGATCTCATGGTGCTCTGAAATCTCGTAGTGGTGAATTGATGACAGAAGAAACCTGAAATTTTTCCCGCGTTTCGTTAGATGCTTGGAGTCAGACGTTGTTACAGTTTCTCTAGACATTCTGTCAATGATGTTTGATAGTTGATGTGATAGATGACAAAAACAACGAAATAATAAAAATTGGTAATGAATTCCGGTTACACTGATGCTTCGTAACTAATATGGAACAGAAAAATGTAAAATCAATGCATAAACCAAATACACTAAGTAACTCATCTGATTGTAGATTTTGTCAATAATAAAACATTCCATTGAATTAAATTAAATGATAAAGAAAAAAGTAAATAATTGTGTGTTTCTCTTACACTTCTATTAAGTCGGAACAAATTGAGGTGTTTACTGAAACTCTCCAAATTATCTTATCCTTCTGATTATGTAATGAGGATTATAAATAAATGAAGATGTTGGGGTCTTTGAAATGGGGTGGTTTGTGACCTTGTGTTTATCGTGGATTATCACTATGTGCTGTACAGAGATAGTGTACTGGTAATGAGTATAATTGTGGCAATTATATCGATGCCTTAAGCATTGAATAAGATCATTGTTCGGTCTTGTAACTCTTACTTTTATATAAACACCGACACAGCCTTCGATAAGGAGGAGATAAATTTATTAGTTTGGTATCGATGATTGACAAGAGAGTTGAGTCAAGCAAGAAATGGATCACTATTTTCATAGGATGAAGTTTCTTTACAAACCCTATGGTCAACTTTATCAGAAGTAGGACACGTCCATTCCACATATTATTCTCCTATATTCATCGTTACTGACTTTGAATACATGCACTCATCCTATGAATTGTGAATGTGTATGAGTCACTATAGTATATTGGGATGTATAGACAGTTTGGAATTATATTATTACAGAACAGAATTAGAATGGACACTAGTCATTCTTTAATTTTCTGCCTCAATTCCATTCATCTTCATTGTTTATTACGCAATCAGATGACACTCAATTCATTTATTCACAAAGTAATAAGTC